>JASSUY010041805.1:0-19588 GCA_032466535.1 Forpus xanthops
TATCCATCCAAGGAGGTCTCCTGGCCCTCCTGTAACAGTTCCTTCTAGTAGGGGTGTATTGTTCCTGAACTTGCAGCTATGATATATAAGCAGGGGAAGTTTAGATTGGATATGAGGAAGAAATTCTTTGCTGTAAGAGTGGTGAGGCACTGGAATGGGTTGCCCAGGGAAGCTGTGAATGCTCCATGGCTGGCGGTATTCAAGGCCGGGTTTGATATAGTCTTGGGTGGCATGGTTTAGTGGGAGGTATCTCTGCCCCTGGCAAGGTGGGTGGAACTGGATGATCTTAAGGTCTTTTTCAACTCTAACTATTCTATGATTCTACAATTCTGTGACCATGTAACAAGTAGCTGAACTGGCTTTGACTGTTGCTTTTACTTAAGCAATCCTAAAACCAAGTCAGAAATACTGCATGGCTTTCATAATATATTTGTATTGACTTAATTAGAGGATATTATGCATGGCATTTTCAAATTTCTGAGGTTCTCACCCAATTTTACTTTAAAGTGTGTTTGATTGGAGGATAATAGTTTAGATTAAGATTGGGAAAGATATGTTTAGGTATAAGTATAAATAGTGTTAGAAATTGTAGGCATTTCTTTGTACTGCTTAAAATAATATTGTACATTCATATTCTTGTTGCATTTGCAATATTTAGCAAGTACGTATAGTCATAAATATGTAAGATAAAAATCTTTACATACAGATAGATCCAGTTTCCAATGAGTTGACAAACATTGATCAGTAATGCTCAGGTCTAATGGACAGTGTTATATTTTCCCAAGAGACTAGCAATTTCTTGATAAAAAGTATTTCAGAAATAAAGAAAGGTGTGTTGTGTTTTGTTTTTTTTTTTTCTTCACACAGGCAAATACTATTTTGAAATAGAATTTTAACTTTAATATAAGCTACTGAAGTCGACAATGAGAGCAGAATAATACTCTCTCCTGACTGCCTACTTGATTCCTTCTGTTATTACAGGGATTTTCTTCTCACTTTTAAAATATAAGAAATCTGAATAAAGGATATAAGTAATGCTAACTTATCTGGACTCAAGCAGATTGTCAGCCTGTCTAGATTTTATACAGTGTTCTTAATTAAAATAGATTACATTGGAGATTATTTTGTCCGGAGATTACAAGGAATTTATCATTCTTAAACCTCTTGAACTTGTAGATAGATAGGTAATTCATAAAAGAGAAAATAAGAAAATAAGGAAAAGGAAATAATTTACCTCATAATGTACCTAATAATGCTAATTTTATAGCAATTGTGATTGTCCAGAACAGGTAATACATGAATGCTCTTATTGCTTTTATGGCAGTAATGCAATAAAGCCTATGCTTCTCTAAGAAATACCTTAACATAATTGAAATAATAAGAAAAAATTTAAAGAGGTTTTAATGTTGGAGGATGTAGCAAAAAAATGCAGGGTTAAGACAACATCTCTGGTAAATCCAGGCGGTTGTAAGTAATACATGATTTTTCATTTGAAGGATCCCATTGTCTGTTATGTATTTTCTTAAACAGCAATACAGGATAAACCTTGAGAAAAAAATACCTACTTATTGGTAGTGTTTAGAAGGCAATGTGGAGAAGGCTCAGCTCAGTAGGCACAGTTATGATGCTCAGTGACCCTGTGGAGTGAGCAGGGAGGCTGCTGGGCTTACAGCCTACCTTGAAGGAGATGAGCAGCAGTGGGCAAGGTTTAGGTCAGGGTTGACTGGAGGAAGGCAATTGTAGCACTCATCTTCAGAAATGGTCAGAAAGATGATCTGGGAAATTACAGGGCAGACCATCTCACTTTGTTCCCTGGGAAAATGATGGAGCTAGCACATCTGTGGGCATGTGAAGGCAAAGGTTACAGGGAACAGTTAGAGGGTGCCTGAGGAGAGCTGGACTAAAGATGCTTCTAGGAACATCAGGGGCAGTTGTATGGTGTGGAGTGGTAGTGCCTTGATGGTGCTCAAGGGGCAGTTCAGAGGGAAAAGCAGGGAACAGGAAGGTGGAAAAAAAATGTTAGTTATGTAGGTGCTGTTTCAGTCTAATCTGCTCTGCAAGAAGAAAAAGCTTGCAATGTACAGTCCATGAGGTGCTTCTGATGTGATTTCTGAATTCAGGTTTTTTTTAACTGCATCTTAAATGAGCATGCTTAATTCAGCTGTAATTTTCAAGCAAAGAGTTTCTCTGTGGGTAGTGAAGACAGTGTATTAGTCACCTCTAAAGGTTGGCTTTTTTAAAAAAAGAAAAGCCTTCAAGATATTGTGGATTGGAGATTTTGTTTCTTTGTTATTAATTATTGTTGTAGCTGTTTTTATTAGGACACACTTAAAAACAGAGTGATTTTTAAGAAGACTGTGGAGCTCTGAAGGAGAAGGGATGGCTACAGTGAGTGCGTTTCATGGGAAAGGGTGGCTAGCCCATGTCAAGACAGTCCCATGAGCAGCAAGGCTGTATTTCAGATGGGAATGGTGAAGTGTTGCACAGATGCATTTCTGACTTGTGTGAGACTTTTAACAGTGTGGGATGGCACGAGATCACTCAAAATATAAGGATAACCCTTTGCCTTTGGGATAGTCAAGATATACTTTATTACCATCTGATAAACATATTTAACAGCATTTTGCATCTGCTTTTCTTTCATAAAGCGTTTAGGGCAAAGAATAAGGAATAGGATTTTGGGTGTCTCTGGCCCTCAGTGATCAGAAGCCATGCGGCTGCAGATAGCGTAGTAAGAAACTGAGCTAACAACTTCTGTTAAGTGAGAAAACATATTGCAAGGGCAAAAAAAAAATTATGGCTCCTAAGTAGTTTCATTGCATCTCCTTTCATATTTCTTGGGGTAGATAGCAATACATGGACACCTGCATTTAATTTGATGCATAATAGTGCAGGAAGTGTATGACTTTTCCGTATAGGTTCAAACTTGCCTCTTATGTCTGCCCTTGGTACAGTGCCTGATCTATCTGGCAATCTATCTATCTTGATCTATTTGGGCTGAGCTGGATGTCCTGTGGGGGCCTCTTCCCATCTAAATTATTCTATGAGTCTTCATAGTATTTGGTCATCACTTAGGCTTCAAAACCTGTAGAAGGAGACTTGCTTTATTAAATTCCTTAGCTGGGTTGTGATAGGATGGTACAACATGGAGCAACTTTCTCTGGAGTGAGGAAGATGTGAACAAGTTGCAGAAATATGCTGAGTTGTTGTCAAGCTCAGTAAGTAAGATTGCTGTGGGCAGTGAATGTCCAGGTGGAAAAGACTGAGATAACTATAGAAGCATTGGGAAAATTGTCTAAATCAAAATGGCTGACTCATGGGCAATGTACAAACACATCACACTTAATCAAAGTGTAGCTTATTGTTTAAATAAATGATTTACAATACAACCAGTGCTGTAAAGATAAATACATTTGTGTTTATCAGGTACTAAGGTCTTACATTTTCCAACTAATGATTGGATTTAATTTAAAAAAAATAAAAAACCAAACTTAATTTAAAAATAAAACCACTGATGATAATTATATAGAAAGAATAAGAATAAACATACACCTGCTTCATCTATAAGAAAAAAGTGTTTTTACAAGCCTCCAATAACTTCATGGTCCTAACCAACTCTGAGTTTTTTCACTGTCCAAATCTAATATGCTTTGATATTATTTTAATATTTCTTTTGCCTTTCATGGAACTCTGCTCTGGAGTATCTGTTCTGAAATAGTGAGTCCCAAACTCTCATTCCTCTTTGATCTGAGAGAAAAATTTCTTCAGGAAATATATGCTTTGTGGAATAAAGGATGGAAGAGGTTATTTGCCTGATGGACAAATACGTTTCACTGACCATCAGTAAAAATGAATTTTGCAAACGCTATTTTAACTGTTACTGCATATTTTATGAAATTATCTTCTTTTTTCCTTTACATTATTGATCCGGTTTTATACAATGTGCATATGTCCGTGAGCACTGCTTAGATTTTCTCTGCATAGTTTTTACAATATCCTTACCATTTGTCTGCTGTAATGTTAACAGCATATCTATTAAACCAGTCCACTGGCAAAGTGCTGATGATGATTGTTTGTCCTTACAAAGTTGCTAATAGGTTCCGCTTAGAATACTACAGCCCCTCTGAATTCTCCTGTTGCAAGGTCACACACATCTCTGATTTTTGCCTACAATTTCAAGGTACAATTAATGGGGAAGAAAATTTTACTTAATCAGTGAAAGATGTGAAACATAGTATTCAGAAATCTACCTGCAAACCTCAGAGAGTTACAGATGTAAATTTATCCTTTGTCCTCCTAAGTGGTTATGCCCATTAAATTGCAGATGCCAGTGTGAAGATTACTAAAAGATGTGGTTCAAAGTAGCTGTGAATCTGCTCATGCTTCATTCCAGTGCTTGAAAAGTCCTGAATCCCATAATGTGAACATGTTGTTTACACATATAATAAAAAATGCAAAACATATAACTGTAAAAGAAAATACATTTTTAAATGTAGATAAAAAGGAAGGCAATTTCCCATATTTACACCTGCCATGATTTGTGGTAAAAGAACCTGTAGAGACACTTGAAGCATGCTGAACTTTGTTGCCACTTCTGCTACATATTCCCTGAAAAGTGACAGCATAGAAAAAGGATAATGGGTTCTAAACTTAACAGCTTTGTTAAGAAATACCTTGTGCACTGTAATAGTAAAACTATGTTCTGTGGTTCATTATGGCAGGAAGAAAAGAAAACTGAGAATATCTAGAAGATAAGTTTTTCTTTCCTTCATTGCCTTCATGTGTCACTATGAACAGAAATACTATTTATGTAAGGCTAAAAGGTATTGCACGCTTCTTTTTGATATTATTTTAGGTAATTTACACAGCAGTCATTGCTAGCGTATAAAACAGTGCATGTCAAATATATTTTATAATATACTTTCATAAAAGCAGTGAGGATTTTTATTCTTTTTGATGAGGAAATAGGGTGTTTCAAAGAAACATTCCATAGTGACACATAAAATAGCTGAACATTATTTCAACACCATTTCCATGGCATCTGACTGAAAAAAAGGAAGGCAAGCTGTTGAATGTAGGCTGCACAAAGTTGAGTCCACATCCTACTGTTACTTCTGTGCTTTTGCAAACAGCTTCATGTTAGTGCAGTAATCCAGTAATCAAACCTGTCTTTTTTTGCTTTCTCTTCTCAAATATGTGGTGGCCCTTGCTTTTCCTCAAATGTCATTTTTGTCCACTGACATCCTAAAAAGTTGAAGGAGGCTGTATTTCCACAGGGTGAGATTGGCAATGATTGTTGTTGATGAGAATGCCCCTAAAAGAAAGCGACAGAAAAATGGGAATCCAGGAAATCTGGAAAGACAACATGACTGACACATCATGGGGGTTTTCCCCCTTAAATTTTGATTAATGACTACGCTAAAAAAAAAAAGTTAGTTTTTATCTGTAATACCATTACAGTCCACAGCCCAGTCATAGGGAGAAGTAATCTCTTCTCTGAGGAGCTTAGATGGTGTTTTTTAGTTTAAATTAAGTGCTTATGATGGTATGGATGATTGAAAGTTGGTTGCCTCTAGCAAAGGTTTATTTATTAGAGATACAGCCCATCCTACTTGTGTATCTTCATCTGTGATAAAGGGAAGTCTTAAACCACTCTGTTGTTACTGTTCTTCCTCTGGCATAGGAAATAATTCTGACAATAACTGTCTTGTGCTCAAGGGCATTATGAAATTTATTCTCTTAAGACGTATTTCTGATTTCACATCTGTGAAATTAGATTAGATATTTCTCTGTGGAAACTGGACTAGTTGTGCCTTCCCAAAACCATCTTCTTGAATTAGGAATTGATTCCATAAGATATCTGATGCATATAAAAAAAGTGCCAGTTATTACTGTCTGAATGTACTTACAGACATAATTTTCCTCTTTTTCTAGTTGATAAAGATCTAGTGAAATTTTAATCTAAGTGGAGTATTGCACACCTATTTTAGTTGGTGGGTAATGTCATTCTCTACGAAGTAAACAACCTAATATTTCACATGTAAATAAATCACACAAGCCTTATGTCCCACTGTTATATCAAACCATTTCAGTTTGCAGATCCAAAATGCATGGGTAATTAATATATAACCTAGAATATTGAATAAGAATAGAAGGAACCAAATATATCTGCCCCCTCTGTCCCTATAAAGGGCCAGTCTCCCTTGTTCCTTTACTTCCATGTGATTGTTTTTCCATTGGTAATCCACCGCAATGATACATGCTTTATCCAAAAAGAAGTTGAGAGTAGAGCTCATTTTCAATGAGGCATGAATCTAACAGTCAACTTCATCTCAGGTTTTGAGAGCATCATTAGTCAGAAAAACCATACCTTCAGATACTGTTCAGGTTCACCATGTTACTAGTTGGCCAAAAATGTAGAAATATTTAATTATTGTGCTATTATTAATAGAAATTTAAGGACTAGAAAGGTCCTGTGGAAAAAAAGGTATATAATTATCTTGCTGGAAGACTGCTTTAATTAAATTCTCCCAACTGGGACCTGTCCCCATTTTTTAAGTGAAGCATACACTATAATCAGTTACATTAACATTCAATTTGCTTCCCTGCAGATGACCATGAAAGTGAGTTAAGGTGGCTTCACCTGGGACACTCCATTCTGAAACCAGTAGAGCCATCAATTTTTCACTTTTCCACACCTGTTTAAATGTCAGCTGATGAAGCAAATAGAAAGAAAAGATATTATGCACTGTAGATTTTTTTCAATGCCCCCTTGGGTGCATATATAAAATTACATTTTTAGGTTCTTCTTAATTGCTTATCTGATGGAGTGCTACAGTACCAGAGTGTACATACAGAGAGCAGCTTCAGTGAATCCTGCGTAATGGTACTTCTTTTTATTCATTTGAAGAAACCCCACAGAGAAAGAGAGGCTTGAGTCATGCTGAATCATTGCAAACTCAAGATCTGGGTGAGCAGCAAAGCTTTTGTACTAAGGAATCAAGAACTGACAGTCATCCTCTCTACCATAAGGCCTGACAGTCATACCAGGGCTGCCAGACACTTCAAGCTGTTTATGAGGCAGGTCTTCGACAATCCATTTTACTAATGTTTCTGGGCATGACATATATTCCTACTGAAGATAAGGGGTTTGAAGGAAGAGTATCCTCATGCAAATATCAATTAATTATTTTGCTATACAGTCCTCGTGTGACTAAGCAAATTGTTTCATCTTTATGGCTCACTGTCCTATTGGCAAATTGGACACAATGATTACTTGCAATGCTTGACTTGCAAGGACCCAAAATTCAAAAGGAAGCTCCACAGCCTTCCTGTGTGTTCAGCAGAGAGAAATTATTTTTACCTTAAAATCATAGAATCAACCAGGTTGGAAAAGACCTTTAAGATCAAGTCCAACCATTCCCCAGCACTCTCAAGGCCACCAATAAACCATGTCACTAAAGGTCTTGTCTGCATAGCTTGTGAGCACTTCCAAGGGCAGTTATTCTACCAATTCACTGGGAAGCCTGTTCCAAGCCTGACCACCTTTTTAGTCATCAACCCCTGAGCACACACAGCTCTGAAGCTGGAGTCTCCCAGATCCAGGGCTCACTAGAGCAGTTGCTCTTGCTGGACAACAGCTGGCTAGTAAAATACTCATTTGTCCTGTTACTCGCAGCAAGGCACAAAGCAGCTGCTCTGTCTGCCAGTTGTTTTAACAAACAATTCACTCTGAAGCACACTCTGCATGTTGAATTTTCAGACCAAATTAATGATGGTTGAAGTATTTCAATGATTTGGGCCCTGGAAACAACTAGATACTACACAGAAACACCCTGTAGTGTAAATTATGATATGTCTTTCAGGACTTGAGAATGATTACTTGATAATTTTGGAGATCTAGCTAGAGGACATGTGTTGATTTACATGCTGTTTGTAAACATAGCAAAGAATTGTTGGGAAGCCAAAGTAAAATTCAGTTCACACTCAGTGTTACTGGACTACCAGGAAATGGCCTTAGTTAAAAATTAATGATAGAAAATAAACTCCTCTAAAACAGTCTAATCTGAACATCTATTGGCATAGGGGCATGTTTGCCCCAAATTACACTCATATGAAAAAAGTACATAGATTTTGCCATTCAACAAAGTCCCTGGTTTTAAACCCATGCAAGACAGAAATTCAAGAAAACAAAGAATCGTTCCACAAAACAGCCTGTGTATTATTTGGTTTTACATAAGGATATGCAGTATATGGTTTGCTTTCAGCATTCAGTGTCAGCCTAACCCCACCCTGGCTGTGGCAGTTGTGATTCACTGTACCAGCTCATGCATCCATACAGTGTTTGTGCCAAGAGAGTTTTAGATACACTTTGTCTAATTGAGATAGGGGCTTGGATTTGCCTAAATAAAAAACATGTAATGCAATGGCTATAAAAGTGCCATTCTTGTTCAACCATCAATCTTTATCCAGTTTGAAGGACACCTTATGGATATAAATTATGAGGTCTGTCAAGGGAAGGTTCATAAATAAATGGGTTCAGTCACCAGATTACTTCCTACAGGACTGACTGCTGAGTAACAGTAAACTGTGGGCACAAAGGAAGTTTATAAAAGCCAGATGAACTCAATTGCCTCACTCCTAAACTGACAACAGCATATGCAGAAGCTGAGTTTCTAGCAGATTCAATAATGTGATTTTGACGATTACTATATACTTGCAGATTAGCAATGTGATAAAATACAACACTAGTATAAAGCTACTGGACTTCAGAACTTTAGATGATTTTCTCAGGTGTTATGTGGATGCCTCAAACATAACACATTAAAAACTCCCCACAACACCCCTCAATTTAAATATACATCTTTTCTATCTTTATGTCATCCAATGTCTGTATGGTTAGAGCCCCCAGCTTTGACATGTCTGTGATTTGTGTGATCTTTTGCCTTAAGTTCTCAAGTTGTAAACAGTGTAGTAGAACAAAACTGTATTTTTATTTTCTGAAATGTTTGATAAATCTGCTCTGAACTGCACAATCTAAGAAATAAGCAACATCTCAGTATTCTTTGCATAGATGTCTCTACTAATGACCATTATGTTTGATTTTTCCCAGCTCCATTTTAAAAGCTTGGGAAACATATTTGTATAGTCTTTTTATAGTGAGCTAGGTGCTTGTATGCATATCTGCTGTTATATGGGTAATAGTTCTGAATAATGAAAGAAACAAGACCTTTACTGCATGACTCTTTTTCCCTTACAGAAAGAGCTTGATAGTTTCCTTGGATACTATCCAACATCTATCTGAGGAAGTGTTCTTATTTTCAGATATTTTTATTATTTATTTTTCAGAAGCAAATGATATATCCTATAATTTATTAAGAATAATAGGGGGAAGGCTGAATTTCTAGCACCTACTATTCATAAAGATTGAGGTGCATCTTAAGTCTTACAAGGATGAAATACTGTCATATCAGTAATTATTACAGCATCTCACTAAAGGGTAATAAATTTAGTTTTCCCTAAATATGGATGGACTAAATTAACCTAATCATAATGCCAAGGACAAAAATGAAATCTATAAAGAATCTATTCCATCATTACATGCTTATTAAAGACTTTTGCTGTCACAAAATTTGTTTCTTCATTTCTTCAGAAGCTTGGGTAAATCATCATCTACTAGGTACATATGGTTTGCAAACACAGGCTGGAAGAAGGCAAATTGAATAGAACTACAATAGAGCCAATTTGAAGAAATTTTTCATCTGATATAGTTCAGATTTCCTGTATGATTCAAGTACAAGTTAGACTCAGTCTAATAAGTAGCATTTTTTACATGTATTTTGCAATGATTTCTAAAAGAAAGGAATGTAATCCCATCTATAAAGACTTAACCGAGTACTCCAGCTAAGTTGCTACTCAGTTTTTGCCAAGTACTCAGTGTAGCTGAGTACTCCAAAATGAGTATCTTGGTTCTACTTTGGCTTAGAAATCTCCATCATAATTTTCTTCCTAATACATTTTTTTTCTTATGTAAGAATGATTATTGTTCCTGTTATTTTGTTATTCCATAGTTTCTGTCATTGCTGCTGCTGCTAGTTTTGCATCAGACAGGTAGGATAGGATAGGATAGGATAGGACAGGAATGTTTCAGTTGAAAGGGACTTACAATGGTCATCTAGTCCAAATGCTTGATCAATTTAGGGCTGACCAAATTAAAGCATGCTATTAAGGGCATTTTCCAAATGCCTCTTACATGCTGACAAGCGTGGGACATCAACCACCTGTATAGGAAGCTTATTCCACCGTGTGATCACCCTGCTCTGAAAATGTAATACAAATTTGCTGACTTACATCCGGATTTCACCCAAAATTCCTGCCCCAAAAAGAAAAGGCAGGGGTTTGGCCTCTAAAACTTAGTGCGTACAGGAAATGCTAACACAAAAGCAATGTTCTGAGCAAAGATATCAGCTGTGTAGGGAAACAAAATCAGAATTTGTCAAAAAGTATTTTACATTACCATTGTTTATATGCTTGTATAGTTAATGTTTGATCTGTTGTTGTGATTTTGGGCTAAAAGAAGTACTATCCAAACCACATCTGTAGAAAATTCTGCAGAATTTCTGAATAAAGATAAAAATTCATTTAATATAATCACCTAAATCAGAAATTCAGCCCAACTTGCTTTTATTTTCTTCCTTACCTGCAGAAATTGGATATTTTTTAAATTCAGTAGTTTTATACTGAAAAGAGCATCCATTAAATACTTCGTCATATTTGTCCTTTTGCTTTAAAAACTGAAACATACTGGATATCCCTTTAAAAAGTGCATAAGCATATAAGCGCTCAGATGTACCTTCCCTTCAAATTTCTTTTAAAAATTGCATCAGAATTAGTTAAATGAACAGGTATTGCTACTAGTTTTTCCGTAACTTTTGCAATCAGATTCTATAGTTTCTTCTTACTGAATGTGGGCAGCGGTATGGAATTATGTCTCATCCTTTTGTTACAGGAAATACTGTTTCATCTGTATCGACTTACATTAACCATCATTATGTTGTTTTCTAAAAGGATACTTTCTTTTGAAAGTACCAATTGTTGCTTGTTACAAATCTTTCTTAGGAGATTCATGGATTTCTCTCATTTGCTGTTCTCATTTCTAACCTAGATGACACATCTTGTGCCCTAATTCCATAAAATCCGGAAAATAAAAAATGTTCATGGCAAGCCTCCAACATAATAGATGTTTTCAAAATTACACTGAATTGCCCACCTCAAATGACTTAACTAGTGGGTAGCAGCAGAGTCATTTCAAGTGGCTGTTTTTGAAATCAGTGATTATATACCATGTTTCACTGTGGGCTGACTTGCCTCTCATAAAAGGTATATTTTAGAAACCCTGAGACAGAAAAGTGACATCATTCTCAGTCTTGAATCAGAAGGGTTCTTGCATTCATGTCATTAAGCCCTGAATGGCTGTACAGACATAACAAATTTTACTCTCTCCCTGGAAAATCCACCTGTCAAAGAGGTGGAAGGCCTGGAAATGACAATAAATATCCTTTTGCATAGGTATTTTGATAATCAGCCTAAACCAGTTTGAAAGTGGTAAAATAAAAGTCAGAAACTTATTCAATTTACTTCAGTTATATATTTTGGGTATTAATATGTATTCATATATCCAAATATGCATTGTATTTTTTTTAATACTTTTTTTTGCTTGGCAGAATTGTCCTTTTAAGAAACACGGTAATAGAGTTTGTTTGCAAAGGGCTTGAATTAGCACATAGCAGGCTTTTGTGTTTTCCAGGCCTCTACATACAAACCACAGAGCTCTGTTTAATATACCCATCTTTCAGAGCAGCTAGTCCCTTTTGAGGTGTATCAATATAGTATTGAATAATCTCCCTGGAGCTGTAGAAGCTGCTGTACTTTAAAGCCATTAGCCACACAAGTGAGTACACTGTTAGTATGACTAATGACAGGTTTCTAATCAGTTATAATAGATAACATATTTATGTAGGAATTACTTCAAATGCAGTACCTTGTCATATGACCTCTCCAGTTTTTTGTAATTCTTACATCACAATAATTCCTTTTCTTAACAATATTTTTGGTGAGGAATAATAGCACAGCAGAGAAGGGAACTTCCTGCTGCATTTTCACCAGGGCTGAAGTTTAGACAGGCCACAGTTTGACTGTAAAATTACAGCTGCATATACCTATGGATGCAATTATTATCTCTGAGATGATGAGATCTCTTATATGCGAGTGCAGTGATATAGCTACATCGTAAAGTAATCTTAATTACAGCTGTGTGCATGTACAAAAGGAAAAGCATTAGTTCCAGGCTGACCTTTTAAAATGCCTTCTAGTTTTGTTCCAATATTGAGCTCGTCTCTACTAGAGCCAAATTCCACAAAAAAAAAAATTACCTGTGATGAACTTTGATTTAAGGGCACTACTGCTTTTGTAGCACTAAAAGATTTCCTAGGAAACATTTAAGCCTGTGATTCCACAAGTTCCTAAATTATCTGCAAAAGCAGGGGTTTTAGTGTACTTTCCACCCTGGTAACCAGGATGTTGCTATGTTGTTTACTTGGTGTTGCAAGTCATTAACAGTTACTTTAAAGCCTCAGGAGAGAGGAGAAATGATGAGGAACACATGAATAGGATTCAGTGTTAGATTTATCTAGACATGATACTGAAAGTGTGGAGAGAAATTTTAAGATTTATCTTAAAATGTTATTTTAAACTGATCAGCTTAAACTCTGATATTAATTTGTGTGGTTGAAATATTTGTCCTCTTGTGGATGTCATAAGCAACAGGGAATGATTTCTTCTATATGTAGTCCTTTAACTGAATAGTGAAATGCTTGAGTTGCTGGCACCTGCTTCTAGGATAACTGTAATGTATCCTCTGAACAACTTGAATATGATCTAATATTTCACTTATTTTCTAATGTTGTTTTGACAAGTCACTATTAATGCTGCCTGACACACCTAATGATAAGATAATGACTCACTTGCTAATTATTTTGCCAAATATTCATCACTTGTACTGGAATTTTATATTCCAGATGTCTATTTGAGAACACTTTTTGCTGCATTTTTTAGTTCAGTTGAAATGGTTTATGCATCTCTGACAATGAGGCCAAAGAGGTCTTCACTTTTGATGTTCTGAAAATACGGTGATTGTCTGGGAAATTTAAAATCTTTGATGGGTAGGAGCAATTTACATTTCCCAGGTGTTTCTTTTGTCAGATGCTGCTCTTAGTCACATACTATTTTTTTCTTTAAAAATCTGATCTTTTATCACTGTAGGGCTCCTGGCTTACAGAACTGGTGAGTTTAAGGAAATGGGAAGTCAGCCCAAAGTGCTCCATCGGTGAAGAACCCTGGCGGGGGGATGATACTAAGTACAACATTTCCACATAGAGGAGTTTCTGCTGAGACGCTGGAGCCAGCACTGCCAGGAGAGGAAGAGCGCTCACCATGTACCATGAACTAGACTTTTGCATTGTTTAGGCAACATAACTCTCTCCTCTTTGATTGTGCTAGAAACTTGCCCACAGATGTTGGTGGAGATGCTTAGATCAAGCAGGGCATATACAGTGGTGCATATAACTCTGTTGTTTTTAAGATGTTAAAAATATAATATTGGTAATGCAAGGTATGATTTTGCAAATATGACTTTTAGCTGACTTTGCAAGCATTAGAGAAGCTGTATTTTTATTTTAGTTTGAATGCAGTGGATGAATTCAGTAATGTTAATTAAAGAATAAGTATTAGTAGATTTTAACATTCCGAACATGCTTTGAAGATTGATTAATAAGGGTAATACTTAGCTGGCACAATGGAATCATTTTCAACATCATTACCTTGTCCCTTGAACAAGACAAGCTTTAACCCTTGGGATTTGGCAACACTCTGTAAAACAAACATTACCAAACACATCTGACTTTCTGAAGGACAAAACTTTCATAATAATCAAATCATTTGAATGTTACTAAATTAAGAAGTGATGAAAACAGAAGAGAGTGACTCAAGATGAAATAATTAGAAGAATTGTATGAAAGAGTTAGCAAAATTTCTTCAGCCTAGGAAAATTGCACAGAAATTAAGGATAAGTCTGGGTATGTAATAGGAAGATAGACGTGGCAGCACTGGAGTCAGCAGCCAGCAAATTTGGTATTAGGTAAAATAACTATAGTTATTGATGAATTACTTTTTTATATCTTTAAATGGGTTAATGAATAAGAAAATAAGAATAGAATGTGAATAATAACAGATGTAATATATACAAGACAACATATTAAAAATAGACATTCAGAAAGATTTGCAAGGCAACTAAGAGATAACCTGCATGGTTTGATGCCATAAAATCATTATAGGTACATCACACAGGCACCTTACTAGATTCACTACTAAAATAAAATGAGAGCAGCAGCTTCTAGTTGTCTCTGCAAAGACATCAAAACCAGACAAGTTTTTTTTTTCTGTAAAATAAGCTTGGTAAAATTCCGCACAGGAGCTTGATACAAGAATATTCCCTGAGCTCTGACCTGTAGGAAGGTTTAGCCTTGAAGACAAGCATCTTTAAATTAGCCAGGGTAACGCCTGAGCTGGAGCTGAGATTCTCTGAGGTCTTTATGGACTGAGGTGTTTCTCAGGTGCAGAATGATATGCAGATAGCCATCTTTAATACTGAAAGTTGGAGATAAGGTGTGGTTCCCTTCAGAGTCAGCCAAGCAGGGTGCTTACAGTTTTGGACTTGACTCCCAAATGTTGTTTGATTTTGTGTTGGGTTTGTTTGGGTTTTTTATGTTTGATCGTGTTTTTAAAAATGAATCTCAACATGTAACAGTTGTAATGTGCTTGTGAAGACATTACCCATAAAAAAGAATCCTACATCGTGGCTTCATTTGATAGATGCTCTTAAAATTATAGTATTATCAAAGCAGCAAAATAACTGTAAGAAAATCACAGATCTGCTTGGTCTCTTGCAGATCAAAAGCATATAGACTGTCTGTGGGAAGGATATAACATTGAATTTATTATAAACAAGCTTTGAATAGCTCTTCTGATACTGCCATTTTTCCTGGTTACAGTATAGAAAGATGAGGACCAGCCAGGCCACTACTGAAGTGAGGGTTGGTTCTTTTTCAAGTGTAGGTGGTTAGTCTTGATAGATAGGATTATGAGCCCCAGCTGAGAATGAATCAAGTGATGGCCTGAGATGTACCTAATTGCTATAAAGGCTGGAAGAGACATGTCCAACAAAGTGAGTTGCTGAATTTAAGTTGGATGTTGTAGTGTAGGTGTTTAGGAAGAAGCACTCTGAACAGGAAACAAGTCTTTGATTGGGGAAGAGTATCTTTTGATAGACTGGAAAATGTATAGGTAAGCTGCATTTGATGGCTTAGGCAGAAAAAAAAGGCAATAAGGTCTTGAAAAAAATCTGCACTTTAATTTTTTTTTTCTTTTTTTCTCTCCTTCCCGTTTTTAATGTTAAAGCTCAGACCAGTTTTCTGAGGTCAGTTTTCACCAGCTTATAGGCAGAGGAGTTTTTGTTTTGTTTTGGTTTAGTTTGTTTAAGGCTTTGAAGTGAACCCTTGCAAAAAGGATAGGCTCACCTCTCAATATGCTGCATTCTTCTGCTTTATTCTTACTTATGTGGCTTTTCTGAAGAGAGTCATTCAACAGATTTAAAAATGTTTGTGTTTTACTACTGGTAGAAAGAAGGAGTTTGCAAAATAAGCTAGCAGGTAGGTATAGAATACCAGGATAAAAAAAGATTCCTAAATTGACATAATAAATAAGGGTTTATATAAATATTATATAAAAGAAAAAAAGAAAGCTGTTCAAACAGAAGTCTGGTTTTAATTTCTTACATGAAAGTTATGTTAAAGAAACAGTTTAAATTCTTTCCTACTTATCATGGAATCATAGAATCATAGAATAGCTAGTGTTGGAAAGGACCTTAAGATCATCTATTTCCAACCTCCCTGCCATGGGCAGGGACACCTCCTCCTTTCACTTCCAAATAGATGGCAAAATTGCTTGCAGTTTGTTGCCCATAATGAGATCTTCCTTGAAACTCGGGAAGAAAGGGAGCTTTTGAGAATGCAGAGAACTAATAACCATCTTCTTGAGGCGGCATCTTCTTCAGTGCAATGTATCTTCTGTCTGAAAATGTCAGAAGGTTTTATTTTTTCATTGTGGTTATCTAGAACTTTGAGAACTTGATTCTGGCCAACCAATAGGTACAGCTATGTTCAAAATCAGCTCTCAGACTGCATGAGTGAAAGATTGTCCTGAATGAGTGAAAAGTTGTTCTAAATATGTCACTTGCCCAAATATTAGAATAATGAAACTTTGCAATTTATTTTTTTCTTTTTTTTTTTTTTAATTGTGGGAGAAGTTCTGCTATCTTTAACTTTACATCATATGCTACCTCTTAATGATATATAAAATTGTGATTGATCTGTCTGCCACTTCTTACCTATAAGCCTTGTCAGTCCTACCTGCTTTCTCTGTGTACCTACATAAGCATTGATGTATCTTCATAGTGTCTTATTTAAATGTATCCTGCCACCTCACCTGTATTAAAGCTGACCCATCTGTGTGTCATGAAGTTTTATTGTTTTAGATAAGCAAAGTAGGCCTGTTACACCTCCTGTTATAGAAACTGTGTCTGGGGCTTGGCCAGGTAATTCTGAAAATCACCCATCCTTGACAATTAAAAAGGGTGACAGAGCAATGACAAAATAAATGGCCCCTGCAGCCCACTAACTGAGCAGCCTCAAGAGCAGGAAGGCTGAAAAGAGCTTGGCATCTTTTGGAAGCTATTTTAATGTTGCTAATTTATAGATCTGTTATTTTGTTTAGAGGATGAGAAAGAATAACAAAGTAAACATGATGGAGAGGGCATCCACTTAAGGCTTAGGTCAATTACTCAAGGGAATAAATGTGCGTAATTGTACACCTAATAACTAACAGCATAAATAGACTGTTGATTTATATCACGAGTTTTAAACTGCAACCCTATTATCCAAACAATCATAATAATAGGAGGTTGATTATTTGTATTTGTTCCAAGTACTTGTGATGATCATCTTTGCAAAGATACAGGAGAAAAATAGACTAGTGTTCTCTTTGGCAGATATCCTTTCTCATTAGTTTGTAACTGGCATTGTGGATAACCTTTTATAGGTTAGGGCAGACAAACGCTTTAATTATGCTTGGGAAGATTTTAATTCCCAGATGCCTAGATCAGAGAATCTTCTGGCATCTCAAGTCATTGAATAAAAAGCATCTATCTGTCTTGCTAGTTCGATGTCTTCTCATTAGCAATGATGTTTTGCTGCTTTTCTCTATTCTTAGCACAGCTACAGTAATTAAGAGGCAATTTTTAAAATTGCCATAGTTGGAACTCAGCTTGACTCAGAGTTTGCTGGGCTCAGGAAACCAATGTCTGTCAGGCAAACTGGAGGCCCAACACCCATGTTCCAGGCCAAAACTGTCACTACTAAATACTGTCAGCATCCCCAAGTAATGCATGTCTAATCCTGGAAATAGCTGTTTCATCAGTTAGAGTTACTCTTTTGTTGCATGTTCCATTTCTTGTGGGATATTTTGGGGGTTGGCAAGGGGGTACTGGCAGGGAATAGAGACTGCATGAAACTGAAGCACTTTTCAAAGCTCCGTGTAGTCAGACATTTTTCATCTTCCAGAGAAGATGAATATTTATTTCCTCCATGCAGACTTTCTCATGTCTCTTGGCTGCCTCTGAGTCTAAATCGAGGTCCAAATCTGAAAGACATCGTGCATTTGAGTAATCTCACAGATGTGCTACAGAAAACCATTAAAAAAACCCTTAAGATTGTTTGTAGATAATTGCACTTTATTTTAGTTAAACCTTGTCTAAATTAATTTTCTATCGCCTTTTCATTGTAAGTCTCTATTATCCTTTTCAGATAAATACAAATGTATATTTCACTGCTCTCTAGTTTCCCTCTGAGTAGTCTGCCTGCATTTTGTGTGCTGTTTCACGCACACTTTTCTTATTTTGGTTAATGTGAGCTGTAATTCTGAGTTATGTACACAGAAGTCACAGCCTGGGTTTTACTGTTCTTCAGAATTGAGGAACTTTACAGTAGTTACTAGCTAAGCCCATAACACAATAACAAAATCTAATTAAGCTTCATAATACGGTTCAGATTTACAAATAAACTGCCCTAACCTCAAGAACCTCAAAGAGACCATAAACAAAATGAGTTTTTCTGTATTCACTATTTACTTTGGTAACTAATCCTGTGAATTCTGCAAAAGTACCTACAAAAATCTCAATTTGAGGCTATTGTTTCAATTGTTAAAAAAAAAAAAAAGTTCATTCATGGATGTGGAAGTATTTACAGAGTTCATTCCAAAAGTGTTTTGTTAATGAGCAAACTTTTCCTAATCTTCTTACCCATAGCACTCACCAAAATAGAATTCCTTCTAGATCAGTTAAAGCCATAGCAAGGTGCAACAAGGGATTGCAAAGTATTTCATTTTCTTCTCCTTTCAACAGCTGCCTCCTATTCAGCTCTCTTCTTTTACCCAGTATCTCATCTCTATGGAAATGATGACCAGTGGGGTACAAACATGTATTGTTTTTTCCTTTGGGTTCCCCTTATTCTCTACCTTCTGAAACCCTATATAAATAAATGTCTGTGTAAACTACTTCTTGGTGACTGAATAGCTATCTGGGATGCATCCTAAGAAGATGCATTATTCAGTGGGAAACAGTGCTAGAACATTGTTTTCAGGACAGAAAAAAAAAATGTTTTGCTTTTCTTGTAAGGAACATTGCACTTGGGAAGAGGGGAAGTATTCTGACCTCTTAAACAGGACAAACACTGTTACATAAGAGTTATAGTTTGACCTTTTAAAGTGTGTCTTAAGTCTCAGATGGATAGTCCTGCTCAAGACAAAGCAATGTTATTTATGCTTGATCTATTAAATGAGTTAGTGGGCTGAATGTGTGTAGCTTTGTGAACTACTAAATTACTGTTAGTAAAATGTGGTTTTGGATGGGATTTTTCAAAGGGCTGAGATTTAATGTTACCTACTGTAACATTTAGAAGATGTAACCATGTATTTGTCTGTGAGAGCAAATTAGAGAAGTAGGTGGCTAAATAATGCCATTTAAACCTGCTATCAATCCAGTACAAAATTATGCTTGTGAACGCGTAAGCCATTTTATCTTGTGTATACAGTTTGAAAATCAAAATCCCTTTACATCCTATTTTAAACATAGCAGATATGGATTCCAACATAAGGAAGAGGTCATAATTTCTGCATGTTGGGTGCTATTTTAATAACAGATAAACACATGTGTTAAAAGGCTATCCCTTGCTTCAGCATATTGCACCTGGCTATGAAGATGTAAATATATTTTCAAGGGTCTCCTTTAACTCAATTTGGTGCCAACTATGTCAACCTCCTCCTTGCCTGTGATACTTTAGCTTCTTAGGTGTGACAGCATCTCCTTGTTCATTAAAGCATTGGGTTGTGTCTAATGATGAAGGACTGAGGATAGCTCCAG
>JASSUY010041810.1:0-19548 GCA_032466535.1 Forpus xanthops
ACTGTAAGGGTGGTGAGGCACTGGAATGGGTTGCCCAGGGAAGTTGTGAATGCTCCGTCACTGACAGTGTTCAAGGCTGGGTTGGACATAGCCTTGGGTGACATGGTTTACTGGGAAGTGCCCCTGTCCCTGTCAGGGGGGTTGGAACTAGATGATCTTGAGGTCTTTTCCAACCCTAACTATTCTGTGATTCTATTAATCACTGAGCAACCCATTCCAGTGCCTCATTGCTCTTATCTGACTTCACTTCCTCAATTTCAGTTCAGACTATTAAATCTGTATGAATTCATCCTCAGAAAAGTTCAGATTTTTCCCTTGCCAATAGACAGGTCTCATTTACCCCTTGCAGGAAATGCCATTTCATTGCTTGCTTTCTTTTGGAACAACATCTGTGGATTCTTACTTACTGGAATGGGCATCTTGCTGAGATAGCCCAAGTCTCCTGAACTTTCCTGCCAAGGGCTCTGAATGCTATAACTCAGAAATAGGCAGACTACATACATGAATTTCTCACGAACAGTCAAACATGCTACATTTGCACAATGACAGCATTATTGTCATGATTTTCCATCAGCAGGAAAATATACCACAGGCTTCATTGTCCCAGACAGAGAAGCCATCTATCTTTGGTGCTGAGGCTTTTGATGTTAATCTGCTGTTACGTTCCCTAGTTACATTCTGCTCTCTTCCCTAGAATCTACTAACACTCTTTTTTTAAAAACAGAAAAATCTACTTTCTCAGACAGCTCAACAAAAGAATTACAGTAATAGACTAACAATTTTAGACTTCTGCATTAGGTTCATTTGCCTTTAATGGATTATATTCTTACAGACACTTACCTTCACATTTTGAACATTAGTAGCCAGGATTTCCCTTTCTTACATATTAACTGATTTTAGAGTGAACAACTAAGGAATCATTTCTCAATTTTACCAGTCAAATAGACTTGCTTTAGATGCCTGCACACAGGTAAGATTGAATGAAATACCATAGAATTCAATAGGTAGGTTGAAAATTGTTTAGCCCACAAAGCCAATGACTTATGACTCATTTTGGTTGAGTTTACAAAGTCGACTGGGTTTGGCTGGGATAGAATTAATTCACTTTCTTCATGGTAGCTACTGTGGGGTGATGTTTGGATTTGTGCTGGAAAGTGTTGATAAGGCAGGGATGTTTTAATACTGCTCAGCAGTCCTTACATGCAATCAAGGCCTTTTCTGCCTCCTACCCCACCAACGAGTAGGCTTGGGGTGCACAAGTAGCTGGGAGGGGACACAGCCACGACAGCAGACCAAAGGGATATCCCAGACCATATGATGTCATGCTCAGCATATAAAGCTGCAGAAGAAGAAGGGCAGGGGGGACAACACTTTCAGAGTGATGGCATTTGTCTTCCCAAGTAACCTTTACATGTAATGGAGCCCTGCTTTCCTGGTGATAGCTGAACACGTGCCTGCGGATGGGGAAGCTGTGAATGAATTCTTTGTTTTGCTTTGCTTGCATGTGTGGTTTTTGATTTACTTTATCTCAACACGCAAGTTCTCGATTTTACCCTTTTCTCCACCATTTCACCAGTGGGGGCTGGAGTGAGCAGCTGCCTGGTGATTAGTTGCTATCTGGCTTTAAATCATGACATAAAGGCATTGAACATTTATATACGCTACTTAACCGTTATGCATTTAAGCATCTCAGAAATAAACAGTTAAAAGAAAAAACTACTTAGAGCGCAGGTGCCACGTTTTAAAGACCAAATTAAGACAGAAAAAGGCTCCCAACACCAACTTGCCTTACAAAACCACAACAAAACAAACAAACAAAACACAAACAAGCATGCATTACCTGTTTTAACTTCATATAAAAAGTTTCCGCGAATGTTTTCCTGCTGAAATACCAGAAACGTTCATTGGCAGGATAAACACGCACTACAGTCTCCAACAAAAAACGAACTGGCTCTACAATTTCAGTAACAACCATATCCACTGCCACAGTCATGAATACACGCTTATCTAAAACACAAAAATCACATACAGAAAAATTAGTCAAAGTTCAATCTCCTCAAAAGAATGAGAGAAGTAAACTGTTGCTCCAACTGAAAATTCCATGCAATTATTGCTATTGTACCCATTTTATTTATCCGAGTCCTACACCCTACAATACCTGCTGCAGAGAATGAGAGTATACATTAAACAGTGTACCAAGTAACCCCGGTAACTTTTTAAAACAAAGACAACATGTCATCTATTTGCAAACAAGTCACCTCAAAAATAAAAGAAAGAGCATAGCAATGCCCACTACTTAGACTGTTTTGTTAAGTACAGTAGGTGCAAGACAACTCCTGCATGCTTCGGACCAAAAAGTCCAGATAACAAGGGAACAAGCACAAAATCCCAAAACATCATCTCCAGATAAGCAACACACAGTTCTAGGAACAATTATTCACATTCTACAATGCTTATTTTTATCAGAACAACTCCTAGCCACAGGCTTTTGGAGCATAATTGTATAAACACTCAATACATGCACCACTATTCCCAGGACAAAACACCCACACCAAATATATGTCAGGTAAAGCAAATTTACAAATTAGATTAAATTACCTTTAGGAGTTTCCTCATTAAGTACTAGAAACATGGGTGCATTAGGATTCCACATTCCAGTAATTACATAAGCCTTGCCATCAGAACTCTTCCCCATGGATTCCTAAAAATAAAAACATACAGGATTAACAGTTATGCTTTGTGATCAAACAAATAAGCATGGCAGGCAAAACAGTTTTAGAAACTTCAGAGCAAGACTGTGTTAGCTCTAGCAAATACTGTCAAAATAAAAACCATGAAATAATCAATTGGGAAAGGTTATAGGGAAATGGAAGAGAAAGAAGAAATGTTAGAGGAAACATTATGTAAGAAACTGAAAACAAGATAGTTTATCAAGTTGGAGGGAGGTTATGCTTATTGTAAGCATGAAAGTATCCTGGAATATCTGCCACTCTACTTTCTGAGCAAATGAGGAGCTATTACTAGTATGAAGCAAGCACATACTTCCTCACCTTTTCTGGGACAGCTCCAAATGGTCCAACAGGCCTGCATAGTAGCCTCCTTATAGATGAAAGGAGGCTAACATTCCTACTCTACAATCTAATTTCTGGTAGAGCAGCAAGAGTGACTGAGTTCTCAGGATTTAAAAAGGGAGCAAAGAGGTTTGAAGGAAAACACAAATTT
Organism: Forpus xanthops; assembly: GCA_032466535.1. Lineage (NCBI taxonomy): Eukaryota > Metazoa > Chordata > Aves > Psittaciformes > Psittacidae > Forpus > Forpus xanthops. The sequence continues at coordinate 3,223 of JASSUY010041810.1, forward strand.
ATACGTATATGGTACAACCAAAAAATGAACTAATAAGCCATTACAACCAGTGGGGAAATGTACCTGAAATGTAAACATAGATAAAATTGTAGATGGAGCAAAGACAGGAATCTAAATACCCAGTCCATACAGTAAAAAGTTGTTATATAGATTTATAGAAGCCAATTCATCATGCCTTATATCAAATTTCTGATCAAACAATAAAAATGGAAAATTGAAACTAACAACAACAAATAGAGGTAGATAAAACCAGACAAGAGTTTCACAAGGAAACTAGATACTGACAGCTAGAATCATCTACATGATTAAAGAAATGGACTGGGAAAAACTGGGATTAATGTGTAGCTGTAAAATCCTTGACTGGTTATCTCATGCACTTCTTGACTTGAAAATGGCTGCATTCTTATCAAGAACATAGAAGTAAATTGATATTATCACAGAAAATACAATATTATTTTGTACTTCTCTTAGAAGCAAACACAAGAAATGAAGATTATAGAAGACTAGTGAATACTTCAAATTCTGAGCAAGATTTTAAATTTAAGTGAAGGAAATAAAGGCAAAGTTTCCAGTGTCCTGCAAAAGTAAGACCACTTCCCCAATGCCCACATATAAAAAAAAAATCATAATAATTGTTTGCGCTAAATTTTTAGGCAACATGCATCACACAATACAGAAAACCTAGTTATTTGTAACAACCACCTGTCAACTGGCCTGATCAGTGCTACACCAACTGGACAAAAAACAAATGCCACAGGTTTGGACATTACCTGAAATGTTTTGTCCACTGGATATAACAAGCTGATGCCTAGTTTCAAGATATAAACCCCAAGATTCCAGAAACAACAAACAAAACCAAAAGGATGAAAATTTTGTTTTGTTGGGTTTTGTTTGCCCTTCATAAATCATGTCTATCTTACTTAACAGGTTATTAGAGCTAAGTATTACCATGTCTAGTAAATGCATGTCACTGTTCTTCACGTTTCGTCCAGGGCTTAGCAGCATGCCAAAGCATCTGTCAAGTTTACATGAGAGAGAGAGGGAAGGGAGGGGAGGGAGGCGAAGAGAAAGGAAGAGAGAGAGAGAGATAGAGAAAGATCAGTTTTTCAAAATACAAAAATATTTTCTTGAATACAACAGCACAGCCACCTACTGTTTCTAATTCAAAGAAAAACTTCCTTATCAATTTTGTGTTAGTGCTACGGTAATGATCAGGAAACATCATGATGCGTATTACAGAAATGACAACAAAATTATTTTCCAGAATAAAGATGACAGAAGTTTGTGTCTGACCAGTGAACAATTCTTCTTAAAGACACTTTATAATATTGAACTTAAACATACCAAAAGTTCCTATACATGAGTGATGGAAACTGACAAGATGAAATTCACCTTCTCCCCAGACCATTTGAAAAATTTTCAAACAATTATACAAAATATTACAAAATCACCCTTCTATCACCCATAATTATCATTGGTGTAAAACAATACACAGCATTATGGGCCCTTAAAAAAAAAAGGAAAAAAGGAGAGAGAGAATTTGTTCAATTTTCAGGCTTCCATTCTTTACTCTTTAAAACTGAACTTCTGTATTATACACAGACTTGAATACCAGAATTCCTGTCCAATCATTTAACAAGAAAAAGTATTTGATATTTTTAAAAGTATTAAAAAAGAAAAAAAATTCTTCAAACATTCAGTCTTTTGAACTTCCTCAATACTGAAGACACAAATCCAGGTTTGAAATTTCTGCAAATCATCTCTTTCTCCTTTGAAAATACTCCACTAAGAATTTAAAAATACCAAACAGAATTATGTATTTGTAACAAAAGCTGCAAGCAATTTTGCAAAGACTTTTAAAAAAGTCTGAACTCAAATGAGAAAAAAATAAAAATAGAAACAAATCTGAAGACACCTCAGAAGCAATCATAGAATCATAAAATAGTGAGGGTTGGAAAGGACCTCAAAATCATCTAGTTCCAACTCCCCTGCCAGGGACAGGGACACCTCCCAGTAAACCATGTCACCCAAGGCTATGTCCAACCCAGCTTTGAACACCACCAGCAATGGAGCATTCACAACTTCCCTGGGCAACCCATTCCAGGGTCTCACCACTCTTACACTAAAGAATTTCTTCCTCAGATCCAATCTAAACTTCCCCTGTTAAAGTTTTAACCCATTATCTCTTGTACTATCACAACAGTCCCTCATAAAGAGTCCCTCCCCAGCATCCCTATAGGCCCCCTCCAAATACTGGAAGGCTGCTATGAAGTCTTCACGGAGCCTCTCTTCTCCAGGCTGAACAGCCCCAACTTCCTCAGCCTGTCTTCATACAGGAGGTGCTCCAGCCCCCTCATCATCCTCATGGACCTCCTCTGGACTTGTTCCAACAGTTCCATGTCCTTTTTATGTTGAGGACACCAGAACTGCACACAGTACTCCAAGTGAGGTCTCATGAGTGCAGAGTAGAAGTCTTAAGATACACAATTACTATACCGTCTAGTAAGTCTGCCTTCATTAAGTCTGGATATATGATTTTCATTTTCTACCTCATTAAATTTAAACAGTCACTTGCATCCACAATTCTATTTTTCTTTCTCCATATTCTCCCTACCAGAATCTTAAGAAACAAAGTGGTAAATAAAACAGTAGACAACCATTTTGCTTTATATATATTGCATAATGCAGTGTCACATAAAGCAACTGAGGTAGCCAGTGTGCTAGGACTTACATTTAACAACACAACCAGGCTCCTCTGTGACACTAATCAGACCAGGCAGAACATTGCAGTAGACTGACTTACTATTTTTTTCTTCCTGGGGTAGAAAAACCTCTGAGAGAACTACAATCTATAATAGTGGAGGAGTCACTAGCTTCTGCTAGGGGCCAAAGTAACTCAACTGAGAGTAATCGACTATCAACAAAGCAACAGGCCCTATCCAAACACCAGGAGGTGGCAAGTTTCTCTGAGTGATACCAGATTTACTCTATTGAGACCAGGAAGAAAGATTCTTTAATTCTTTATGCCAAAGACCAAACTTCTTTAGCAACATTTTTCTGCACTATGATTTGCACTTAGAAATACTTCTGAAGACACATTAAGTTGCTTAAAAGTTTGCTGTCTGATATAACCTGATCATCTATACTGCTTTTGAATTTTAATATTATGAGTAGTAAGAACATTAAATTACTGTCTGTCATGTTAACTAAATAAGTTTTTATCAGCAAAGCCTGTGGCAATAAAAATAACAACCTATTTGAATATCCTAAACAATATCAAAATAAAAGCTTACTTCTAAGGAAGGGAGCTTTACTTTTAGAGAGGGGGGAAAGAGGGGGAAATCAAATCAACAATTAACTGCTATTCAGAAATGCTTTAAAGAGCTCATAATTTATTAACTAAATTCCGAAGCCAAAAGTATTTCAATTAAAAATATAACTAAAATAGCAATTTTTAAGCCAATGAGTAGCAAAAGCATGATTTTACAACACAAAAGAATAATCATAAAAAATTTTGCTATATATTCCTTGCTTAAAATTTCAGTTTTATTTTTGAAACTGAAGTCTGAAAACAAGTCAAGAGATTAATCTTAAATTTTGGCAGGGTTGTGGGTTTTTTTTTTTCTTGATTCTCCCATTATCTTTAATTCCCATTTCAGTTAAAGTGTATTCTCCTATTGTGACTCTTTGAAAAGATTGCCATCTGGCGGTGTTTGTTATTTTTGAGCAAAGGATTTTTTTGAAAAGGATTTCCTAATTGTCATGGTTTAAGCCTCCCAATCACGCAGTTTTCTCACTCCATCCCCCCTCTTTCTTCCCCCCAATCCCAGAGGGATGGGAAGGAGAATCAAAAGAATGCAACTCCCACAGCTTGAGATAAGAACAGTTCAGTAACTAAGGTATAACACAAACCACTACTGCTACCACCAATAATAATAATGACAAGGCAAATTACAAGGGAAAAGAATACAACCGCTCACCACCTATACCCAGCCTGACCAAGCAGTGCACCCCCACACCCTTCCGGGTCTCTCCCATCTGTTTTTACATCCTGAGCTTGACATGCTGTCAAGTATGGGTCAGGTGTCCTGCCTCTGCTTCCTCCCGGCTTCCCCTCCTCCCTGGCAGAGCATGAGACTCAAGAAGTCCTTGGCTAGCCTAATCATTTTAAGCCATAACTAAAAACATTGGTGTTATCAGCGCTGTTCCTAAGCCATAAGTCAAAAACACAGCACTGTACCAGCTACTAAGGAGAAGAAAAATGACTACTACTGCTGAACCCATGACATTAATTTAAATTAATGCAAAACCTACTACTACTGTAGTAACAACAGTGTAATGTTAATGAACTAAGAGTTATTCTTCATACACACAGTTCACTTCTTGTGCGCATGCTTTGCACAAAAGGTCAGATTATGCTGTTCAAAAGGGATACCCCTGGTGTGATTTCCATGAAACATGAGTTACCAACCATTCCTAGGCTCTTTACCACCACTTGAAGACAGACACTAGAATCATATTGTAACAAAACTACAAAGGAATCCTATTTATCTTGAAGACTCCATCAAAAGATTGTTCCTTCTAATGAGCAGGTTGAGTCCAAACTTGTAATGTTCCAGTACACTGATCTAATAGAATAATATGCTCCAAGATTTAATGTAGCTCAGATAATGTAACTTCATTACTTACACTAAACAGAAAGATGCTGGTAAAGCACGATTACAATAAATGCAGTTTTGCACTACTTAAAAAACAACAGAAAGCAAAATCAAAAGCATTTTCATATTTTAAGTACCCTAACACCACATTCAAAAAGACAACTAAAAAGCAAAAGCCAAGAATGTTTGAGTATTATAGGCTATGTTTCTTGATTTCCCCTAAAAATTACACAAATACTTCAGAAGGAATTTAAAACCGAACTGTGCACCTATAGATCAATTCAACTTTGCAATAATACTTTCTGTGTTATTGTTGCATGTTTTTCTGCTACATAACTTGCAAAACCAGGGAAAAGTACATTAAATACTGTTCTCTCAAAAACATAACCTGCATTATTTTTATAAGAATCTTACCTTTCAATGGCCAGTTCTTTGTTTGAGAGTTGCTGAACTGTAATTACCACTTTCTTCTCAATTCCCTGTTTAAGCTTGAAATATAATTTCTCTCTATCCTTTGGCACAGGGCTAAATTAATAAAGAAACAAGTTTCTTTAGCACAGGTATAGAACATTGACTGTTAAATACAGAAAAGAGAGTGGCAGCCCACTTAAAATGTTAATGGCTCAAGTTATTTGATACCTTCTTTTCCTTTATTGACAAACTGTCCCTGCCCATGGCAGGGGGATTGGAACGAGATGATCTTAAGGTCCTTTCCAACCCTAACTATTCTATGATTCTATGATTCTAATAAAGCACCCCTGAAAAAAAAACAGACTAGGGGCTCACACTTAGTATGCTGTCTGGGGTTTATCAAATGTATCCAAAACTGCATGGGATATCTGGGGTTTTTAAATTATAGAAAATATGCTATATACCAGCTATGAAGAAAAAATAAATAGGATGTTGTCACAGAACTAACTCTTACTATCAACTCTCTTTTCCACTCCAAAGGCAAAGAATACTTTCTTCCTCTGCCCCCTGTAAAGCTGACAGAAGTTTACATCTTCAGAATCTTCAATAAATTTGGACTTCATTAGCTTATTTAAAATAAATTAATAAAGAAACTGATAGATTATAGTCACTCAAGAGAATTTGGTTCAGTAAAGGGTATAACAGAGTTCCTACTATCTTTTCCATTTACAGAGGCCTACCTTTAGTATCCCTACCACAAATCATGTTCAAAAGAAACTCACGTGGAAAAGGTATAATAATTTTTAATCTTGAGAGAAAAGATACGGAGAAGAAAATTGTAAAAGCGAAGCAACAGCTTCCTTTTTTCATGAGTCTACTTATGAAGTGAGGCCAAATAATTTTTACTGCAACACAGCAGCTATGCATTCTGCAAGTAACTATACATTTTTTTCAAAGAGATTTCCACTTTTCTCTTTCCATTCAGATTACCTAAAATTTCCTTTTCCATCATCTTCTTTGACTTCTAAGGAAACACTGAAAGTGTACACATCACTATCTGGAGTATGAAGAAGAAAGTCCTTAACATGATCAGATGCTTGTTTGGAAGAACGTTTGAATGCTGTTGAGAAACTATATAAAATTCGGCTGACCTGCAGAAGAGCAAAAGAATTCCTTTATAAAAACTAAAGAGTTTAACTTTTAATAAAACCGTATGATGTGATTTTAAAGGTCATAAAATTACTGTCACTTTCCTCTTATAGTGAACACAAAACATGACTCTCATAACACAAAGCATTCATATGGGGTGTTTAATAACCAAGCAAATTCAGTAACGACATCTCCTGTTTCCATTCATGCCACATTCACTGCTCATGTAATGCTCATCAGGTTAATATATCAGATTAGGAATGCAACTCATTAGAGGACCTGAATAATGCATTGTTAAATACCCAACCTGAAAAGTATAAATAACAGCTTCCTCTTGCATTTCTTTTTCAACCTCTGTTTTTCCACCATAGAAAAAAAAACTTTCCTCCCAAACTATCATGTAATTCTTCCTAAAATATCTAGGGCAGAGATGATGCTAAAATGATGCTTTGTAACTCATAAGGTCTACACTGCAACTTTATTCTGAAACTTACCCAATTGAGGCCTCAAAAATATAATACTTGCCTTAAACTCAGGCTTTCTAAATCTTGCCATCAAAGTGCACTTTGGAATTATATTGAAATACTTAAAGAAAAAATAAGCTACATTAATACTCATTTATGACTAGCTGCACATTAACTCCTTATATATGCATTAACAATTTTCAAGGCACTATATACCATTTACCACATCTGGAATAACTTCTTAAAATACCGCTTGTTTCCTTTTTACCAGTTACCAGTCACTGTACAACATTTAATACTTACTGCCTCTTTAATCTCACAGGAAAAAACATGAATCTGGAACTCCTCTGTTCCACAGCTGCTTTCAGTAAATGCAAAACAGTCACTTTCTGAAGTTCCATTTTGTCCACGCACACAAAACAACACCTTATAGATTGGAAAGGAGGCTATCTCTGTGTTGCTTGACTGATTTATTATTCTGTCAAGGAAAAGAAGAGGGGGGAATCAAAGAAAAAGGTCGATAAAACGAACATGCCTACCTAAAAGGCTCTTCTGCAGCTAAGAGAAACAAGTATCTAAACTGCAATTACTACTAAATTCAAGTACACAAGAAGAGCAGTAGGAACAGAAATGTCAGGTTTTGCAGATTTAAGATTTAAATGTTTATGGCTTAATTTCTTTTACACTCCGTAATATAGACAAATATACTACTTCTACATCACACAGTAATAATGACCATCATTGCTCTGCGATCATTCGTGAAAAACAGAAGAAATGCAAAAACTACAGCAACTGTGAATGCTATTTGCATACAAAGAAAACACAGTGTTAAAAATTAAATGGCTTTTTTAACTCTAATGAATTTAAATTCTTTTATGTCTCTATTTCAGAAAACATTAAGGAAACATTATTTATTCTACAGGACTACACAGCTCAGCAAATGCTTGCTGCTGTGTTCAGGTCAATCTTAATCGCAGATTTCAGGACTCATACAAAATTTTAAATTCCTCTCAAACTCAGAACCCAAAGAGTATTTCAGAAACTTTAAAAAAGACAACACAACAGGGGTGGTGGTCTCAGAACAGACTACTAGACAGTGAGTTTCATAGAGTAACAGTTCCACAGTTGTCTTTTTGCTACTTGTCCATGTGCATGTTAAAATCAAAGGTAAGTAAACATTTGTTACCTAGAATAAAATATCAAGTCTGTAACAATAAAAATAAAGGACTAGTCTTCTATAGGCAGGAAAATCCCAGACAGGATTTAGCACATGGTACTAATGGTGGGATATGGTAAATGGAACCCTACATGAGAAGTATTCAGATAATTGGAATGGAAACACTTCTCAAAGATGACACTGGTGTCACTCGAACTGTAATGGAGTTTATTATGTCACACATAGATTCACCTTCACAGTTCTGTGCAAATTCTTAAGCAGTTCTTTGCTTCATGATGTCTTCTGCAATTAAAGATCAAAGGAACCTTCGGTTTCAACCTTCCTGAATGGCTATATTCAAGCTATGAAATACAGCTTGAATAGCTATGAAAATAGGCACAAGCACCCTAACACCTTGTGTCCATGTGGCTGTTGCATCATGAAACTATGCCGTGTCATTTCCTAATTCAATTAAATATTGTCATGATGTCAAATTAAAATTTAAGTTTGGTTCAAAGAGCAAACTGGAAGAAAATACATGTGCTTGAAAGTCCTTTCTGCATGAGAGGCTAGTAAATACATAGGTGGAGCACAGAAAAGCACAGGAAAGGAAAGAAATCAAAGCATATCCTCGATACGGATATCCAAGATATCTTGGTATCAGAATTTAAACATAAAAACCTTGAACATTCAGATGCTTTCTACTTCTGGATACAAAACTGCTACAGATGCACTCTTATTGCACCCTGATTAGGAAATGACACTTTCACCACTACTTAAATAGACCTTTCTCACAAGGGGCAGGTAAACCTTTTTAGTATCCAGAGACCATCAGCATATGCATCATGAGCCAAACTCAGGTTTTGGCTTTTATCATAGCTGTCTGGAAATAGCGACTAGCAAGTCTTAAGTATTCAGCATCTATGGAAGAGTCTAAAACTGAAACCTCTACAACTCAAAGCCAAAAGCCAGCAGAACTACTACTGCCTCAACATATCTACCTTGGAGATGATTATTTTTTGCAAATCTCCCTAGCCTCTAGGCATTATCAGCTCTCCCTTTGCAGCGGAAATATTAGAGCAGAGGAGAGATGCAGACAGAATACATGCTTCTGTTGACACTGTACAGCAAGTGTTACCACCAACTATGTACTGCGTGTTAAATGTGAGCACACATTTTGTAGCTTCAGAGGAATTTCTCAAAACTGTCTTCAGCAAGAACTTTAGCACAAATCCAGAAATTCTATGTCAATGTGCAAGTAACAAAGTCAGACTCCACCTTTTATGTGCCTGCGCAAATAACAAATGAAAGATTTGTGTTACCTTACAGAGCCTTCTGGAATGTTTGGAACATAAAGAGTTACAGGTAAAGAGGCTTGACTTGAGGATTTCATGTTTGCCATGGCATGTAGAGCTTCTGCTTCATTTCGAGGGGCAGACACTTTTGTGCAACCTAAATAAGTCAGTTTGTTAAACAATACGCTGTCCTCTTCCAGGGGTTCACCAGGAAAAGATGGCCTTTGTGCAGAGATTTCTGAAAATGAAGAAACCACTTCTTTAAGCATTTGCTTTTCTTTTTCCGCATTGTTTTCTGAATGAGCAAAACTTCCCACTTTTTCGGAGAATGGACATGGTATTGAAAAATTCAGCTCTAATAGTAAGAAATCTAGCAGCTTAATTTAAATCTATTCTATTCTAACGCATATCTCCAAGTAGAGGATAGGGCCAATTTGCCTTTTGTTTCTCTTTAGCAGCACCAGAACACAATTTTTGTTTAAGCTCATTCCCCAGATGTCCTTTAGTTTCCTTACACTTCCTTCTAGTTCCTACTCATCATTTTGTATAAAGATGCCTCTAATTCTCTTCCCTCCCGAGTCTTTGCAGCTTGTGTAGAATTATGAAATGGGGTTCACATTCCTGGGATAGCTATGTTAACTGCGTGAAACCATCAGAGAGCTGGAAAAAAGAAAAAGGCTGTATGTCTGCTCCTCTACCCAGCAGAAATGTTCTTTTTCCACTTTCTCGCTAGTATGGACTGGGATGATCCTGAGGGAGCTTTTTGGCAGTTTTGCCACTACTGTTGTTTTCTGGTGGTTTTTTTTTAAGGCATTTTGTCATTTGAGAAACCCGAGGAGGTGTGGTAGACAAATCAGAGCAATCTAGCTTGGAAAAGACCTCTAGAGGTCATCTAGCTTCAAGCTTTAACTCCTGCTCAAAGACAGACCAGGTTAGATTATGGCTAGTTTCAAAACTGGATCAGGTTACTGAGGGTCCTATCCAGGTGAGTTTTCATATCTCCAAAGAAAGACATTCCAAACCTCTCTAAGCAATCCCTGTTATTTCTACTCCTTATTACTATAGCTAGCATTTCCCTATTAGTATAGCTAGTATATTCCAAACTCTGTGTGTGTATATAAGAGATGAATGTTTCCATTATTCATAAGCTGTCTATCTTATTCCTCCACAAAAACTTTTTTTTCCCCACCACTTTCAAAGCAGATGCTTTGGGAATTATCTGACACAAGGCCATAGAAGTTCCCTGCATAGCACTGAGGGGAAAAAAAAAAAATAAAAAATAAAAAAAAAAAAAAAGTCTAGTTCAAGGCCCACAGAGATGGCCACAGTCTTGTATTCCTAATACACAGAGACACATTTTTTTAAAAATCTACAATGTATTTTAAATAAAAATCTTTCTGACTTCCCTTTTTTACTAAAACTTCGATTACCAGAGAAGTATCACAATCATTTCTAGCAAACAGCAGTTCCAAATGTGTCCTTGCTGATAACTGGCAATAGAATCGGAGATGAAATGTTTATCCATTTTCACAAGGCATATTCCACTTCCAAGTAGTACTATCAATAAAACTGCCCTGAAATTCCTCATATGTCATCAGTAGCATTTCTACCTCAGCTATAGCCTGTTCAGTTATACAACACTTACCCCTAACCCATCTAGGACTGGAGACAAAATCAAAATTATCTTGACCAAAACCTGATGACAATCTATTCCCATCTACTATCCTCAGATAATCAGAAAAGGAGAGGAGGCCCAGGATATTGTTCAGTACAGTTTTAGAATGAAGCTCCAGACAGCTTTATACTCATTTTCAGGTTAACCTGAAGCTGCATAAAGAAAAAAACTGTCATGCATGATTGAAGGGGGAAACACTTTAGCAATACCTGTAGTAGAAGGGTCTAAAGCAAGGTGCAAAAATGGAGTATTCGTTTGACCTGCTGACCCATCTACAGCTGGCTGGCTGCTTGCATCACTGGAACCTTCTTGGAGAGCAGTGAAATTGTTCTGGTCTTTTTCAGAATCCCTCAGTAACTCTTCCATTGCTTTCTCCAGCTGATCATCTCCATTTGAAAATACCTGTAGGCAGAAGATGACATATTTTAAAGACACCTGTAGCTTTACTTTCACTATTATTTTTCAAACATATAATCTTACCCATTGCAAAAGTTAAGAACCTTTGCTGAACAAGACAACACAATTAGAATCTACAAAATTAAATCAAATATAATACGATGTCTGATCCCATTACACATAATGCACATTCTTACTGCTAATCCAGAAACTATACATCCAAAAGCTACAGATCTCTCAAAATAACAGGTTTGTATGTCTATACCCTCCATTCATAACGAAGACCAGACTTTGTTATCAATTAGTCTTGAACAGAACTTTCTTAGTCACATCCACTTCAGTTGTTTCACCAACTGTCCCACAGATTGGAAGGATGCAAGTCTACGGAAATGGCAAGAAAATGGTGAGACACGTTCCCTGGTGAGGGTGGAGGAACATACAGCCTTTCAAAAGTACTCATTTTTCAGACCAAAAAAATCATGGCCAATAATAAACTTGCATCTTGGATTCTACCTCCAGCTCACCTGCCTCTTTCCAGATAATTACTAAAGAAGCAGCAGGCGTTTAATACAGGCAGAAATCACTGGCTTCAATAACTGCCAGTTATGCAAAAACAAACTAAGTACTCATTGTGATTTCAAGGGGAACAGATTCCTATTGTTCCAAGCAGACCAAAACCAGTAAATCAGCTACTACAACTCAAGTGGGGAAATTTGTAATTAACCAACCAGCTGTCACCCAAATGCTAAAATATTCTGCTACTAAGAGGCAGAAAGCTTTTAGAAAAAATGTCTTACTCATGTCTAAAGTAACATTAAGCAGGAAAACTAAATTAAAAAGTAAAAACCAAGACCCTCTGTGGTCTATTCCTATGTGGCCTAACTGCGTGCTTTTAAGATAACAACATTCAGAGAATTCTGATCCCTACATAAAGAATATTTCCCAAACTTTAATCTGAAGCTCATTCTTTAAAAAGAACTTTTTAGTCCTTTACAAATGTATAAAACCACATAATGCAATAAAGCTGACCCCTTAAGAAGTTATTAAAAGTGAACTGCCACTTTTGGACAGATTTGTTTCATCTGAGCAGTTAATTTCACTAGTAATAAGTAAGGACAAATATTACAGTCTAACAGCCTCCTCAAGCACACATAAGTATCATTAAATATTCAAAAGAACTTGAATTTTTTCATCAATACATATCTTACTACGCATTTAAAATAAAGTAATAGTAAACCTTCAGTTGAGGTTTTTCATCTTTTCCAGAGGTATCCTCAGATTCCTGATGAACCAGGACAAATTCTTCATTAATTAATGTAGATACAGTTTCAGGAATCTTGCTGGCTCTGCTAAATGATGTTTTGACTTCCATCTCAGCTCACTATTCTCCTCCTGCCACAAGAACCTAACAAAGAAGAAAAAATATTAAATAAGCAGGCTTGAAGCTGTAATAAATATGTTAATAGATATCATACGAAGTTATCGTGGAAACTTTATGAATGTATTATACTATATTTCTCAAACTCTGAAATCATTGGTATAAGAAATTTTTTTTCAGATAGTCTGTATGATTTTTAGGGTATGTATTTAAAAACACTATGACTTAGCAGCAGCTGTTATCTTCATGTATAGATAACACATAAGGAAGTTCATCTCAGAGCTTTCACTTCCCCACTTCACATATAGCACAGGGGGAAACAAACTGCTACTGTCTGTCACCTTTCCAATGCTGGGAAGTGCCTAAAGGGTAGCTCAACCAAATGCTGCTTTCACAGGTGAACAAACACAGGTATAGCTTCACATTGCTCTTCACAGCAGTACAATGCTGCAGAACTGTGCCATGCTTGCTTCTCAATTACATTTTCTAACCACCAAGTGATCACAAAAAGAATGCAAATGTAGGTCTGGCTACAGGGGATGCCAAAAAGAACTTAAAAAAGACATGCATGTTCTTCACCATTCTGAATGGCATTACTTCACATACTAGCCACAAAAGGCAGTTTAGCAACTCTGGACCAAAAAGAAAAACAATCTGAGAACTAGAAAATATTCTTGTATTGAAAGTAATCTATCACTTTTGAAACTACAGTCAGCACGCTTTTGGTCTTTTCAAAGACTTGGCTTGTCATAACTATTTATATAGGTAACGCTACAGGAAGATTCTCCCTCTCCCTAATTTAGCCACAATTTTATCCATCAACCAGTAGGGTATTATTCACAGAAATCCCAAAATAATTCAATTTTTTGAGATAACTGACTTGTATAGCATTAAAAACTTCTTGGAAGATTCACATTATAAAATAGCACTTAACAACAGCTATAGTATTCACAGAGTGGTTACAAATTCAGATTAGCAATTTTGCACTCTTTGCCTTTCATATCTCCAGACTAAGCATGCTGTAAACAGTTCATTAACTCCATATACTTTTTAACAATTGTCATGTAAAAATGTTTCTGAAGAGCTTGTGTACTACTTGCAATAAACAGCAAATCTAGCTCAAAATGAGCATTAATTTCAAAGTAAATCCTCAATGCAAAAATGAATGCCCGCTTTTACAGAACTCTTTGAAGGCAGTCAGAAGACATAAAATTATGCTCCCCAAATACTGCATACCCTGAGTTATAATTAGCTCTGCAGTTACGCCACCACTGGAGAACACAGCAGAAGATGATGATCAGTCATGTTAGGAGCAAGAACCTAGTCTAACCAAAACCTCTCTCCCAGCCTATACCTACTATTGCTAGAGTTATAGAACATGAAAAAAATGAAACCCCACCACTACTTCTAATATGTTTGCAGAAAGGAAGGATCCCATGTTACCCTATATTGACAGTTTTGAGTGGTTTAGTCTATCCAAGTTTCTTTTTTATGCTTATTTATAGGAGAACAGCACAGTAACTCCAATATAAAATGGTACTATTATATTGTCAAGAGACAAATGCAAACTGCTAATATTAGATAATGAGTTCTTTCTGCAGCAAAGTACAAACTCACAGGTACACTGTTAACTAGGAAAAGTTTTTTGTAGCAATGTCTTAATAATAAAACCAAGAAAAATGTAGCATGTGTAAAGCCAGAGAAATTCATGATAATGCAGCTAGAAAAGCATACTGATACACAAAGTATTTTTTCTTCTCTATGTGGAAAAAAGGCAACTTAAGAGAATTTAATCTTCCTAAATTTTAATCTGAAAGACAAAGGAAATATTACAAACATTAGACAACTGCAAGGAGCTTCTTATTCAGATCATATATTTAGAAGCACACCATACACATTCTTGCAAGGCCTTTAATTTCTGTAAGACTGTACTCCAGGCTTGTCTTTACAATCAGTATGAACTACCACATCCAGTGCAGACACATGCTTTTTTTCCACACACAACGATGTTAGCTGAATTACCACTCCAGAACCCCAATTTCAGCCTTTCATTATAACCTACTCCAACCTGCCATTGGTGCTATTCATGTGAATGCCCTCTACCCCATTTCAGTTCAAAAACCACATTAGTTTCAGTTTAGTAGCAAAACATGAACACAAACAGGTCAGCCATTCAGGAAATAAATGCCTCAACCAGGAGAATGCAATTCTACATCATTTAGCTCACATACAGTTACAAGAACAAGTCTACAAACTGCTCAGGTCACCTGCTAAGACAACCGCTTGATGTCCATGCAATTGAACTTACCATCTGAAAAACGTATAGCAACATACTCATGGAAAATGTGTGGAACTAAAAATGAAAATCCCAGAGTGAAAAAACTATCCATTTTCTCCCCCATCTAGTCACAAGCAATTTAGAAAGCAAAAGCTTCATACACAGTATTTTATGATCAGACTTTTACCAAAAATAGTTTTCAATGCCAGAGAAACACTGAGTAACAAAAATCATGATCAAGTAATTTTCAAATTAAACAACTTGAGTAAAATTCATGTCAGAATTTAGGAATATAACTGTGAGTCTTATGAATCTCATCAAGATTTATACTATTGTTAGTAGTAGGCTATTTAGAGGGAAAAAGTTTCTATTTCAATGTTACAAAAGCACAAAACCTGATCTTCAGCCAACCACTTCTGAGGCAAAAAGGCAGTAAAGGAATTAAAAACCTCTTGAAAGAATTATGCATTAAGGATATTTGGGGAAGGAAAGGAGTAGAACATCTGAAGGGTTTTTTTTATTCTTTAGGTACAAGAAGAAACACATGTGCATTCTGGACTTCCCAGGCACCTCCAGCCAGTAGACTGTTACGTCATTTCCCTTCTGTCAATACCATTAGTCCTACCAAGGACTTACTCCTTTTTTACTCGTTATTGAGTTACACGCTTGAACTCCTTTTCTTACAACTGGTAGAGAACAAAAGACAGCATCACCTATCACATACAAAATCTAAAAGCAGACCCTTACTACTAAACTAACAAATAAGTCTCATGGGGTTTTTTATTGTCATTCCTGATGAAAAAGTTACGTAAGTAATAATTCCTCCTTGATTGCATTAGTCAAGAAAACACAAGCAATTGTACAGTGTGCAATCACACCTGCAATCAGTTTATTCACTGAAGTTGGCAGCAGACAATCCAGAATCTGAAAGCTGTCTCAGAATACTGACCAAGTTTACCATTTGCTTAATCAGTTTAAAGCAGTGAGGGGCTGGCAGGACCAGAAAAGTCAACAAACATAAACTCAAGCTACTTCTGCATGAGGTCCAGCAGCATTAGTGTAATCTGCTAGAGCATCTTAGTTCCAAATGAACAAGTGTGGCCAATATGTGAACACACCCTCTGTTCTGCCAATAATGCTACAAGAATTGAAACCTAAGACCAGATGGTAACTTAGAATTATAGAATAGTTAGGGTTAGAAAGGACCTCAAAATCATCTAGTTCCAACCCCCTGCCAGGGGCACGTACATGTCACACTAAACCATGCCACTCAAGTCTATGTCCAACCCAACCTTGAACACCACCAGCGATGGAGAATTCACAACTTCCCTGGGCAACCCATTCCAGGGCCTCACCACCCACACAGTAAAGAACTTCTTCACTACATCAAATCTAAACTTCCCCTGTTTAAGTTTGAACCCATTATCCCTTGTCCTATCACTACAGTCCCTCATGAAGAGTCCCTC
>JASSUY010041812.1:0-26527 GCA_032466535.1 Forpus xanthops
CAGAGCATCATGCCAATATATAAACTATGGGGAGTTACCCAGAAGGCCCAGATCACTGCTTGGATCAGGATGGGTATAGGTGAGTGTGTGGTGAGCAATTGCATTTTGTATCACTTGTATGAAATTGCTTTTTTTATTATTCTTCTCTTTTTAGTTTTATATTCTTTCCCCTTGTTATTTCTCTTATCATTGTTATTGGAGGTAGTAGTAGTGGTTTTGCATTACACTTTAGGCTCTGGACTGTTCTTATCTCAATCCATTCTTTCTATTCTCATCACCATGTCGGCAGGAGCAGGAGGGAGGAAGCAAGGAGGGATTGAGCAAGTGGCTGTGTGGTTCTGAGTTACTGGCTGGGCTTAAACCACAGAACAGTGCCTACTTTGAATCAAGAGTTTGGTCAAGAATGCAGTAGATATGTATTGACGGCCATCATCAGTGGCAGCTAGTTACCTAATAACTTACTATACATGTTGGGTGTCCCTGTAAGCCTTAACTTGCTGTTAATATTTTTTTTTTTTTTGTATAATAGAATCTGAAATATGTATTTGATGCTGTTGTCCGATTATAGCTATATTCGTTTACAGCTATATTCTATATATCCATACCCATTAAGCAGAAAGCTCTGATAAAACTGATGACTGTTTTCATACACTGTCTTTAACTATCTGCAGCAAGACATTTTAAATGTTGTGGAGATTTTGCCAAAAAATATGATGACCAGATACAAAAATAGTGAGTTGCTAATGCTTCTTAGCATTATCTGCTTGGGAAACATACAGAATTGGATTTGGACTATTAAGTAAGGACTTATTAAAAATAAGGAAACTAAATCACCTGAAGATAGTGCATTCCTCAAGTTTTTTGAAAAAATAGAGATACTCTACTCACTTTAATCAACATATTCCTGGGATCACTGGTTTGACAATTTTTCTTTAAAATGTCACCTTATGAGTCTGCTTTCTACGTTCTCTAATAGCTCTACTAGTGACGCAACATAAGCAGGCAGTTGACCAACCATGGTGACTTAAAAGGAAACCCTGCTCGCAAAGAAATCACATATTGATGTAATATAGCCTTAAAGAAAGCTGGTTTTAATAAAGAATCCTTTTTATACTGAAGGCATTTCTTTAGATTTATATTCCGTAGACTATGCTGACAACTTAATAATGACTGTGCCAGATCCTTATATTAATAAGATTTAATATGTCAAAGTTTCCAAAAATGTGGTTTTTGAAATATTATGAGTCAAAACTGTTCCTCTGAAGCTGAATCTCATCAGCAGATTGTTTTGTTGGTTGGTTCTGGATTTTTTTTTTGTTGTTGTTTTCTTTTTGAGTTTGAATTCAAAGAGTTATATAGAGTATAAAAAAAAAGGGGGGAGGGAAGAATGAAAATAAGAAATCAAGAAAATTAACATGTTTTTTGTTGCGTGGTTTGTTGGTTTTTTGTTTTTTTTTTTTTTTTTATCCCCAGGTAAAATATAATTTGGAATTGGTATTTTCAAACTTCTGAATCAGGAGCAGAATGAACAATTTTGGAATTGATCACAAAATGATATTAAAAAGAAATATTTCAGATCAAGTCTTTGATCTTTTGATAAATTCAGCATGTTTGAAGATTTATTTGGATTGATGTAATATTTCCTTATACAGTACATAAAGATTACTGCTAATATTTATTTTCTATAATAAATCACTGGAGCAATGGATTCTACGTGCACTTGTGAACCTTCGCAACAGAAAAGACGCCACAGTTTTTACAAAATCAGTAATAAAGAGGATATGGTCTGGTTGTAAAATGCAAATATGAATTATAGTAGAGCTCTAAATACAATTGCCACCATTGACTTCTGGAAGTACCCAGCTCCTGTTGCCTTACTGTAAGAATGATAGACAAAAATGTTATTAAGTGTTAGGTTGGGTTTTTTTCTCTGTAAATGTACAAAACTGCTTATGCACCAGAAAGTCTTCAATGTGTATTTATGACAGTGCCAAGTACAAGAATCAGAACCAGATTAACAAAAGACAGAATCCTGAAGTTGTTTCAATGGAACAAGAGCTACATCCCTACCTCTAAGTTCAAATGTGTCCACTGCAGTGAGCTGGGTATATCCTGTGGCTAGTTATATAGTACACTATCTTACAGTTTCTTCTGTAAAATACACCTTGTTAAAGGTATTTTAAAACAAGTTCTGTCTCTTCTACATAAGATAACAAATCAGACATGCTCTTCATATTGATACTTTTCCAGCTGGGTAGTTGCTATAGACCTATTAATCAATTCACTTTAATTAACTCAGAGACAAAAGAACAGAAAAATCAAAACACAGTTCCTGAAAAATCAAACAGAAGATGCAAACCCAGATTATAGCAGAGGATTTTTAGGTTCTTTTTGTGTGCTTGTTAAGAGTAGAGAGTGAGGAAGGCTGTGGGCCCAAACCAGGCAGACCATGTCATGAAGCACACCAGCCTGGGAATAAGACTACTTTCTGTGATGTATGTGAAAGCTGAAGTGGGGGACTTCTTTACAGGGCATAAATTTTCTGCCACAGTGATAGAAAAGCTGGGAGAAGAGATGGAGATAAATTAGAGAGACATGTAGAAACAGGGCTAGAAACAGGAAAGGTAAATGACAGCAGATGATCAAAAGAACATTTTGATACTCTTGTGACAGGATCTGCTCTTATTGCTTGCTTCCACTCCACCATCCACAATGGCCTATCCATGTAAGAAGTGTCAATGCTTTCACGAGTTAAAAGATGCCCTGCTCCTTTACTGGTGTGAATTCAAAAAGCACCACACAAGTCTGAGTGAATCCTGTACACCTATAAAGAACTTATTGCTTCTCACTCATACTTATATATATAAAAAAGATAAAAAAAAAACAAACAAACAAACAATGAGGTGTTGAGCTTTTTCTGTGAGTTAGGGAAGAGAAGTCAACTGTTTGAAAGATAGCGAAGAAGATAAATGCAATCATTAAGAAAATGTTAGAAGCTAGGATGGAAAATGACCCCTTAAGTCTAAAAAAGCAAATAGCAATGAGATCCCTATACCTTTTAAATGATGAAGGAATGAATGAGTCCTCCATAGCACCTCTGAGTTCACACTATCATGTGTTCATAAGGCACAGGGCTTAGGCACTTGCCAAAAGTTCTTGCGAATGCAAGTAAGAGTACCCATAATAAGTTCTTGATTTAAAGACAAAATTCATGCAGACAATGCAACATTTTATTACATTTCTGAAGGTTATGGCAGAAGTAAAATTTTATAAAGGATGAAATTATCATGATCATTTTTTTCTGTTTTAACACCAACAAATCATCTGATAATTGAGTATTTAACAGAATGAGATGAAGCTTATCAGAAGTAAATGTTCCTCTTTTAAATAAAAGCAAAGAAAGTTATTTTCATCAGTTGCATTAATAGCAAAATTATTAAATTAAAAATATATCCACTGCAGCGCTTAGCTCCACTTTTTGCACATCATATTCTCTACAGATAGCTGGTTTACCTTACATTGTATCAAATCTTCCTAAGGCAGTGTCTTTCTTTTTTAAAAGAAACTCTCAGAACCTCCTGCAATATCAAATAAAAAAGTACTTTACTGCACTGAACGTCCTTCTATCCACCTGCAAAAATTGACAGAAGTATTTGCACTAGCCTAGGTAAGGGCATCAATCATAGGAATATAAAAGTGAAATCCTGTCATTCATCGAGGTAACTCGGGTGCAATTTTACGTATATCTCATTTCAAATAAGCTAAATGTTCATAGATAGAGGAAAACCATAACCAGCAGAAAAACTTTGAAGGGCTTTCTTAAACGGACAAACACATTGAGAAATAAAGGGAAAAAAAAAAAAGAATGTATTTTACTAAGCATTATTTTGCAAAATTACTATATGTGAAACTACTTGCCATTATTTATATACTTTCTGTTACCATACCAAAATGAAGGAGTTTTATACTGTGCAAGCATTTCTGTAAAGCACATGGGATAATGAATATATAGAATTCTCTCTTTGATATCAGAATTCATAGAGAATTCTATTCCTAAACCTCATATTTATACAAAGTAGATGGTATGACACTGATGGAACCATCATTTGCCTAGCCATTTCCATTCCAGACATTTCCATTTTTCCTTTTCAAAAATAAAAATAAATATCCATGTTTAGGAATTCCTTAGCTGAGAGCAGACTTTTTCATTCTGTAAAGTTTGGACTAAACATCTAAGAAACATTATTTCTTGGTTTCATTTAAACCCATTGATATTTGATGAAGTAGTAGTTTTCACTTTCATGCATTGAGAAAATACATGATCATGCAACTAAAGATTATATTATGATGCAGCTATTTAAGAAATTAAGATTTTTATCAAGAAATGCCTTACTTTTAGGGATTTCTCTTGGTAACCATTCTCCCTCACCCCTCATCCAAAACCAACTCTTTGCCTGTATTACCTCTTCCTTACTGTATCTAGAGATGTATTTATGACAGAAAACTAGCTTGTCATTTCTTAGCTGGGATAAAAGACTGTTCCAGTGTACTGCTCAGAAAAACAAAAATAGGAAAGAGAAAGTCAGCAAATGCATTATGAAGAAATTCAAAGTCTATTATCACAGGAGCAACAATATGATCCCAGAAAGATGGAGATTGTTTAGCAAGCAGTTAATTCAAAAAAGTGAACACAATATTAGACTATAGGTAGCAACTAAATTCTCTTATTTAAAAACATGGTATCTACACTGTTTCCTTTCTTGTCACCTGGTAAGTCTGTGGAGAAACTTTTATACACACACACATGCACATGCATGCGCATGCACACACACACGCACATATACGGTCCTGTAAAAGTGATTATTGCCAACTGGCAATCTTAGATCCCTGAGATAAAAGATCCTTGGTCTCTTCTTCCACTTTAGTTCACTTATGGTCGGAGTACTGAGGTTTTTCTTGTATAAAACTATAGTGTTTTGTGTTACCAGCTGTGATTGTTTTTCAGATTTATGAAGAACGATGGTGAAGAATGCCAGTGTTCTTGATTTTAGTCACAAAGATGAGGGTGAATTTTGTAAACTGTGTTTCTAAAGATCAGTATAATTTTAAAAGACTTCACTCTAATTTGTGTTGTGTCAAGTAGAAAACAGTCTATACCAACATAGTTTTTGCATGTTAATCATAAAAAAGACAGGAGAGGAAAAATCCACAGAACCATAGAGAGGATCTCAACTCTTAAGTTCACAGCTGCAAGTTGTCAGTTAGAGTGGAACTGAGAGAAAAGCTGTTTTGATAAATGAGATTTTCTACCTCATGATGCTTTTCAATAAAGATGACTCTCAAACCCTATTGCCAAAACTGGGAATAATCAACAAAATTCTGTGGTAGGTCATATATGCTAATGACAAGCAAACATAATTTAATGCTAGAGAAATGTCAGTACCTATATTTGGTCCCTCAGTCCAAAACCGATATTGAGTATTATTTAAAAAATTTTGCATGCATAGGCAATGATCTGATCCTTTCAAATATTTTACTTTCCACACTGTGGATATTCCTAAGCCATTAACATTTGGTGAAGGTTTTCAGAGTTAATATAAAATATAGAGACTGAAACATATCAATAATGACTAAATTTAACTTCACCTCCTTTTAAACCAGTCTATAATGGTGTAATAATAACACTATGTTTTTTATTACACTCAATATGATTGCAGAAAAACTGTCATGAAGTTAAGGTTATTCAGCAATTCTTTATGTACAATGTATCTCTGAAATGAAAAGTTACAGCAAGGCAAGCTGAATTTTCCAAGTTTAATCTGCCTAACATATCTTCAGTAGTATTCTATGGCCAAAGCCCCTACTTTTCTAAATCTGAACAATCATCTGTTATATACTGCTGATTTTCCAGTAGAGAAAGCATGAGCATTTCAGCACAGAGTTCAAACATCCAGGGTTATTCCTGACTGTATTTGGTCTTGACAATCACCACATACACCACTTAAATTTAAATGTTACTACTCTTCCATTACTGCACTGAAAGTTGCTGCTGGCCTACATTTTTATATCTATACATACACACACATTAAAATCTATTCAGGACTCACTGAATCCCGGATAATGTCAATCTTCGTGGCAAGAACCTTATAATAGCCAGCACCAAAATAGCCCACATATACATCCTTGATATATGTTTGCACCAACTGCATCAAAATCTTTTCAGTCTCTAGTAAGGCAATCTGCCTTTTCCTTGTATTTCTTTGCATAATTTTTTCACATTGTTTCATAAGCTTTTCTAGCCAGAAAGCACAATGACTTCATGATATCCCGTAGCAGAAGCTGTTGAATCATTACGGATGGTATGTGTTAAACTTAGCAATTTCTGACAGCCTATCTTCTTGATATGAAGGCTGAGAAAGATGAAGAACCTGTCATCAACTGGCAGTTTGTTAGCTGTCTTGGTCACAGTACCAGCTTCAGAGGACACAGGGGAAGTAGCAGTGTTTTCCCTAACTTTGTGTTCTTGGAGATCTACATTTGTGCTGTCTGAACTGAGGTACAAATAGTGCCCAGGGAAGAAGAAAAAGTGAAGTTGTGCGGCCAAGAAAATAATCCCACAGTGCATAGCAAAGAGCATAAGTAATTAAGCAATACAAATGGTGGGGAAAGATGTAAGTCTATATATAAAGTCTTAGAGGATAAATCTGTGTGTGCCTTAATATTTCTTTTTTTTTTTTTTTTTTAGAAGTTTAAATGTAGTAACTTCTTGCCCTCTAAGTATGAAAGACATGACTAAGCAGTTTTTATTGTATCAACAGCATTTATAATAATGATTAAAATTACAGGTTTTTATTAGAGTTTTAATCCACAGTATGCAGTAAAAGTGATTAAAGAGGAACATCATGATGTTAGTATTACTACTTCTTCATACAGCAAGTGATACCTATTTTTGGAGAATACTGCAGAGCACTTGATTACATGATCAACATTAAATGGTTATAATATTCTCCCTTGTTACCAAGTAAACTACTAAACTGAGTCCTTAGATCTGAGAAAATCTGCATTTTTGCAATTGTGATTTGCAGAATAAGTGAGAAAAAAAAAAAGTATCTGTAGTTCAAAATACCCATCACCCAGGAAAAAGACAAACAAGGCTCCCAATTCCTTTCTTAAAATGGTGGCAGGAAGCAGGGACCATATTTGCCTTGGAGGTAAAAAGCAGTCTTGTCATCTATATGGGGATGATTCCAGATACCAGCAGATACCTGAAAAGCTGGATGAAGAACCAGCCATCCTGCCAAATAGCATATACAAAAGAATTAATAGGGAGCAGAGAAGAGACTTTATTTATCATGTAAAATAATTATGCACTGCTGTTTCTAGGAGATTCTTGAACATTAGCATTTCCTTTTTTAATATGATTTTGAACGGTTCACCTCAAGTTTTCTGAAAGCATGATTCTCCTTTTCAACTTGACATATTTGTAACCTCCTAATGGCTCAAATTTATAGAAAACACTGTCACATAATTATGGAAGGCTTACCTTAGGGAATGATACATATTTTAGTTATAGATATATTTTAGTTATAGATGATACCTAGAGATAAAACATATTTTTCTTCCTTTGAAAAAATAAAAATAAAAAATCCAAATACTTGAAAGCATTTCTGAACCCTTTCATGACCTTTTTAAAGAAACACTGAAGTGTTCTCTCTGGAACCACCACTTCAAAATCTAGCGGAAGGGTCAATAGGAGTTCCAGACTCACTAGGCAAAGCAGAAATAGAACCTACTGAAAGCAAATAAACAGGAGAGGGAATGCATTTTACTTAAATATGAGTCGATGCTACGTGTGTTATGTTTTTTTTCCTGACAATTTTTTCTTTTTCTAACAAATGTATTATGAACATTCAATGAGAGGTCAAAGATTACTTGAGGAGGTAAAAATTTGCATTTATGTTTTTTTTTAGACTGACAGGGGACAGCATGCCAATAACAACCTCAGAACACAGGGATGCAATTTTAACGTGATTCACTGTGATAAACTTGCTTAACACAATATTTTTCTTATACTAACATCAGAAAAAAATACTGGTCTACTTCCAGACTCTACTTATGTCCCACTTAAATATAAAGTTTGAACAGATAAATGGAAACCAGAACTATGAAGAATTTATAAAAGAGATATCAAGCTTCTAATTTCAACAGAAAATAGAAGATTCAAACATGAATACAAGAATAACTGCACAAATGAGTGGTAGATTTTTCACCAGTTCTTTATCTAAGTGTAGCAAATGTAGTAAAGAGCTTTTACAAATAGTTTCTGCTCTGCAAATTTAGGTTAGCAGACAGAAATAGCAAGATCAGTGGCAGGATAATAGCAATAACACAACACTGGCACTGGCACATAACACAGAAATAGAAGAAATGTCTAGAATTACAGTAATAAAGAACAGTCAACTATTTGCTGGTTTTTTTTTTTAAAGCCAATAACTGAGGAGAAGGAAAAATTCCCTAAAAGAAGTTATCTCTTTATAGACTATAAAAAAAGGCTATACTGGCCAGATGTGATTCTCAGTCTGAGCTCAATAAGGGATGGTGAGGACACTGGGCTAGAGGGGCCATTGGTCAGGTGACAGGTCCATGTTTATAGTCTCTATAGCGAGGCTGAGAAAAGAATGAAAAAGGGATAATTTTTAATTATCCTAAGGGGGCTCCCTTTGGACCATATAAGGAGTATCAGCAGGTAAAGTTCCTTCCTTGACTGTTATGGATGAATCTGTTTTGGGGAAAAAAAAAAAAAATAAAAAAAAAAGGAGATACTAGTCTCTCTGTCACCTGCCTGGAAATTTCCAGCAGCTTTATATTAATTCACATTTGAGACAATTGTAAAGGAGAAAAACCCTTTAGGAGAAAGTTTACACCACTGTTTTTTTTTTTTTTTTACCATTTTCTCTCTTCTTTCTATTATTTTCATTTTCCTTGCAGATGTGTTTTACATATAAATAAGATCAGTCTCAGCAAAAGGTACTTTTTGAGAGTTATTTCAAAAGTACTATGGGTCTTATGAAACAAATTTATTAGATTTTATTTAAAAGGAGAAAAAGAAATTAGTGGTTTCACTATTCATGAGAATTCTCCTCTAAAGAGAAGTTTCTAGCTTATCTTTAGCACATGAACTCAAACTAATGCAATATTTTTTTTATAATGTTCATATTGAAGGCCTAATATCTTCACTGTTAGTCTTCCAAAATCTTTTTTGTGTATCTGAGCTATTTTTCAAAATCCAACAAAAGCCCTAGAGACTGCTTTTGAACTCCAAACTACCCAGTTTCTTATCAGCTTTTTTCTTCTTGGTACAGACTTGCACCAATTTTTACTCTCAGCTTGCTTCTCAAACAACCTGCTGTTTGAGAAGATTTTGGCACAAAATGCAGCTCTGGAGGAAATAATGCATATTTAAAATAGCAGGGATTTAGTAGACATGAAAAGGCCTGAACTCACTTGTATTTACTTGTATTTATGTTTGAAGTCTTTACCCCAAGCTGTAGATGCTTTTACTAAACACAGAACCATAGCATACAAACTCATAAACATCATAAACAAAGTCATAGCATACAAATATACCAATCACCTCTAATTTCATTTCTTACAGAGACTAACTGCATTTTTTCTTTTATATTTTCCTTAACTCCTCATTCAAACCCACAATGGGGAAAATGAACCATGTTATATTATCACCTCAAAGTCATCAGATCTGCTGTAGTGGAAGACTGAATTCCTGAATCTAGGGTACCTGACAGAAAAAAACAAGCCATTATGAAAGGCAAATTAATATCATGTTACTTGTATTTCATTTTAAATGCAGTACTGAAATAATAATGGACTTACACAGTGAATAACAATTTGCAATGAAGGGAATTTCAGTGTGTGAGAGTTTTAATACTGTGATTTCTATCTGGTATTTTGTCTTCTTCTATGAATCATATTTATCAAAAAGGGGTTTACTTTGTTGTGCTTTAACTTCTTTAATGTATCCTTGGATGAATTATTTTTGCTTCTCTGAAGGGTAGCAGCCATTTCCTTTATGACTATTAATAGTCATAAGAGATGTGAGGTGGTCATGAAATATGACCTAGGGTTATGTATAGGCGTGGACCTACCTAATGCTGAAGAAATACATCAGTTCAACATTTTGTAATTAATATCTTTCTGAAATTAAAAAAAAATTATGAGGGAAGACTACTGTAGAACTCTACCTCTTTCAAAATTACTGAGAAAAAATGTTTAAAGTCAAGGCACTTCAAGACAGAAAAAATACAGCTCAATTGCAAGATGATGAATAAAAGGAAAATAATAAAAATACCATCAATAGAAAAATACTGAGCTCAGTGTACTGCTGAGTCAAGATAAAATAAAATACTGACATATTTTAAATTTTAAATTTAGCATTTTGTTATTCATATGGTTGAAACTGATATTTGTGAATGTAAATATTGCATAACTAAAATATTTTAACTCCCCTGAATTATATGTGTTTTCACATATTTCATGTGTTTTTCTACTGTAGAATTCTACGTGCAAGTGCTTAGAAAGAGGCTTGTGGTTCTAGAGGCACACCAGAAAAAAAGGAGTACAGTGAAGTAGTCCCAGCATTCTCATTCTCCTCCCAGTAGGAGGAAAAAAGTAAGAGAAAACTGTAGAGTTTAATATAATGGTTATAGAAATCTTGTAGCTGGGCACTGATGACAGTTGTTTCAGGAGTCTGACAACACTGAAAAGGTCCAGCCGACCTATCAGAGCATGCCTCTGGGCACTCGGTGCTTCCAGCATCCAGTGAGATTAAGTTAAACCAGTCTCTAAGCACAGATATCGTCCTTTTCTTTCTTAATAACTTTGATTAAAATAGGCTTTTGATCATTCCCACCTTCTGCCTAGCAGAGTGCTCATGGTGCTGCAGCTCATACAGCAAGAGATAGCTCCAGTGCTGCAGCACCAGCAGCATCTGAGAAACAAACCTGTCACCTGATACTCTTCTCTTACTTAGTGTGCCTGCTACCCCAGAGACTTCCTGTAACCAGTGACTGAATTATCCTAGTACCTACCCTAATTAGCAAAGACTGATCAGCATTAAAATATGGAAATTACATTATTATTAATATAAATCACTTGGCTCCCTCAAATTTGATCAAATTAAATATGGAACCAGATTCACTAGTAACTAAACTAGGCAAAAAAAAAAAAAAAAGGCAAAACATGATAGAAACACAATAGAAATTTACACCTTATAATATGTTCTTTACATTGAGGGGGAAAAATACACTGAAATTGCACAGCTGCTGTGTTTTCAGCAGTTCTTACTACAACTGATAGGAATATGATTAGATTTCAGGAGAAATTTTCATTGGTGATAAAACGCATATATGTATACACATATGCATTCACCTCAGTTAAAAGAAGCCATAAACCTGTACTTAAATTTCTCCCTCCTTGGTAAAATACATTGAAGTCCATTTAACTGTTTAAGGTGTGTTTCGTTTGCTGTTAGCTGCGCCGGTTTTGACTGGGATAGAGTTATTTTTCTCTGCAGTATCTACCATGGGGCTATGTTTTGGATTTGTGATGTAAAACACTGTTGACAATACAGAAATGTTGCTAAGCAGTGCTTACCCAGAGTCAAGGCGTTTTCTGTTCCTCACATCACCTCACTAGTGGGCAGGCTGGGGGTGCACAAGGTGCTGGGAGGGGGCACAGCCAGGACAGCTGATCCCAACTGACCAAAGGGTTATCCCAGATCATAAGGCATCCTGACAGCATAAAAAGGTGGGTAAAAAAAAAAAGGAAAGGCAGGGGGCGATTCAGAGTGATGATGCTTGTCTTCCCAAGTCAATGTTACACACTGTGGAGCCCTGCTTTCCTGGTGATGGTTGAACACCTGCCTCCTGATGGGAAGTGCTGAATGAATACTTTTCTTTGCTTCCATGCATGACTTTTGTTTTACCTATTAAATAGTCTTTACCTCAACTCACATGTTTTCTCCCTTTTACTTTTCTGTTTCTCTCTCCCATTTCACTGGGCAGGGTGGAAGAGGAGAGAGGGCAGTGAGTGAGCAGCTGTGTTGGGCTTAGTTGCCAGCTGGGGTTAAACTGCAACAGTGGATCATTTACTGCTCACAGAAAAAGCAATTAAATAACTGCTAAATCTCACAGTTCCCACTCATTTATTACCAGTTAAAAAAAGGCCAAAGAATGGAAAAGAGGAGTGATCAGCAGTGACTTATATGGGAATGTGTGTGTGCAGGGAAAGTCTTTCTGTGGTTTGAGTCTAGTCATTGCTTCTTTTAAAAAAATTTTCAAATATTTCTGACAAACAGCAGAGTAACACATCCTGTTTGTATTTCAAGAACTTTCTACAACCAGGACACTGGCTGTGGGGGTCATGTGGTTTACCCCTTATCCTTTGCCAGGTGACCCTTACCACTGAGATAGCAGGAATGTAAAATGTTAAGTCTGAAAAGAATTCCACTCTTCTCATTTAGACAATAGAAGTTATCCATCTTCCACTGCTTGAGACCTCGAGTGCCAAAACTACTCATCATCACATTATAATGTTTATGACTCTTTCTTTGCCCTATTTTAAACTAATCACACAGCCGTGTTGATATGGTGTTTCTGGCTGTGAATCTGGCTTCCTTCTGAATACTTACTTCAGCCTCTCTTGCTCTGCAAGTTTACCTAGCATCTCAGGAAATGTTGCACCTGACCTTTTCAAAAGGGCAAGGCTATAGCTATGTTTATATCATAGATATCATAGATCTCATAGAACATGTCTACCTCTGTTTCAACAGAGGTAGAAATAAGGATCTTACAAACTTTATCAACACTATTCTCCTAGATAGCAATCAAACTGCTAACATGTTGCAGTGAAGTCAGACTTTTTTTCTCCTCACACAGAACACACTCTGCACAAATTATGTTCTTTCACAATATAAGAAACTCTTCAATTTTGTCAACTAAATTCTATCCTGCAGTTCTTCCTGTAATTTCTGTTATCTTTACCACTTTAAGTATTTGTTTTGTGTTTCATCTGCAAGAATTCTGTATTTGCTGTTTGAAGTCATATGAATTTTACAGCCTATGCTCAACGTTAAAATATGAACTTTAAGGACAAAACAACAGGCACCTTCCCTTCAGTATTTGATTCCCTAAAATGTTCAGAGATCCAGGAGTTTTTTGTCAGGTGGGCTTTCTTTTCTGTCCTTCCTGTGTTGAAAATGGCAATGATTAATTTGCCAGTCTTTTTTACTCAAATAGGGTTGAGGCTTATGTGCATCTGTGTGCAAGCTCATGGCGCATATGTGTAGATGTGCATGTCAACTAAGGAAATTAAACCCAATATTTATCTTCATACACAATTGTAGCTAATTAGATACTAACAATGTTGAGGAGGAAGTCAGATCAGAAACCCATGCCCTGCACGTATAAGCCAAATATATTAAAATAGAGTAAAAGCTCCATGTAATCTTGTTGATTAAGATTTAAATAGACAACTACTCTCTCAATTTTTTTCTTTTTCTCATTTGATTCATAATCAGAAATTCAAAAAGGAAAAAGGCCCTCCTTGGCCATCCCAAATTACCTTCAAAGAAATTAACCCTCATATCTAGCTTTGTGTAGATAAAATAAAAATATAAATTAGTTATTTATATGTTTCTTGTTCCCAGTATGAAACATGCTGTGACACTGGAGGGAAAAAAAAACCAGCATCTTCAACAATTTTAACAAGAACTGTTAGTGTTGAGTCTCTTCTGGAATGGTAGAAGACTAAAATACACTAACAAGAGAAGCATACATAGTGATTCTACCTGGAGGACCATTATACATTGTAGAGTTAGTGATCCACATAGCAGTTGACCCAAGCAGGCACTTGATACAGAGGATAAATTATCTGACTAATTGTGAAGGACATGTCTGTACATGACACTTGGCACCTGGCGATGACACCACCATCACATCTTGTCTCTATCCCAGATTTGTGTACGTCTACAAAAATACTACAAGATGTCCAGAGATCACCATGTTCTGAATTTCTTTCTGGGCAGGACTTACACAGCATGCTATGCCCTGAATGGGTCTCATCATTACATGACTTAACTCACTGAAGTAAAAGGAAAAATATTCATATATCCAGTAAGTAATGTGTGCATGTTTGCTCATGTATTAACAGATCATTTCATATGTTAAATAATATTAATTTCTACACTTATTTACAAAATATATAAAGGTAAATAAATACTAACAAATGCTTATTATGAAGTAATTGATGCACTGCCAGTTCAGCTAAACAAATCAGGTTTCCTGGAAGCAATTTACTTATATTTTAAAACTTAACAAATCACCTTTCAGTCACACTGACAACATTCGAATAACCAAGGGAATAAAGCGAGCAATATGTCTGATTTAGAGTAAGACAACCAAAATAGAATTAAAAAAAAAAAAAAAACAACATGAATTCAGCTAATATTGGCTTTGGGCTGTGAGACATCTGCAGGATGGGCAGGCAGTAACTGAAATGAGGAAATACCAATGAAAAAGGATATTGTCTCTTAGAGTATCCCCCTGTATGTGCCACTCATATAGTGATATTTTTTACACATTTAACTGTACTGTTCCCCTTATGTTGAGGTGTAGTAAGTCCTTTGGAAAAGATTAGAAAATAGTGATTTATAGCTTTTTTTTTTTTTATATTTCCACATTGAGGCATAATGATGCAACTTTGAACCCTCAAGGAACTTTCTCACCTATTGAAAAATCTGACATCTAGGGATAAAAAAAAAAAAAAAAGAATCAACTGAATTGCTATCAAATAAGATGTTTTATTTTCTAAAAGAAAAAAAAAATGGTTGAAAAACATGAGTTAGCCTTCATTTGCATGAATAAATGGAGTTACAGTCCAATTACTGTGCTAATCCAATTACCACTGAACAGATCTCTGAGTTCTTCTGCAGACTTTTTGGTCAGAACTGAAAGAGAAAATAGCTAAAAATTTGACCACCTTTGTGCTGCCTAGATCCCTTGGGCATCTGTGATGCAATTTATTTTATATAATAGAGCAACCACAAAACTGCTCCAAACCATTTTGCCTAATAGTTGTCTCACAGGGGCTGTTATGTTGCCCTCACATACCAAAGAATAAAGGATTTTCATTGCCTTCACTTTAGCCTAGCACTCTATGACATCTAAGAAATTCTTAATTTTTAGGAATATTTCTGGTTCCATCTGCCATCAAAATTTGATATAATTTTGACCTATTTGACATATTCTTTCCTTGAAACTTTTGTTTCATTTCTGCTTCTGAAAATGGAAACAGGGCAAAGGAGAAAAATAATTCTTCTGTGTCATACTGAACAATATAATTTTTAGTGCTTAACTTTTCCTGATGTAAAACACAAATAGTTGTTGCCCTTAACTTTCATTAGTTAGATACATAAAAAACAGGTTTTATGACTCTGAAGCCTACTGCAGATATTTTCAAGCTTTTTACTTAAAAGGAAGCATTTGTCAAAAAGTTCAACACATACTTAGCAAATGTATTTGGTGCACACATTTATTTTAAGCCTTAGTTGCTTTAAACCTGTTGGATAAAAAACATTTGCAATATCCAAAACTCACTTCTAATGTGATAATTCTGAAACTTAACCAAGGATATCATGCTTCTTTGTTACTCTTGCCTTTCACACATGACACTTTGCATTCTTGCCTTTATTAAGAAAAAACAAGCCACCCACCATGGGTGAATGAGTACTCCCACTTCAGAGCAGACTGGGGACAGATATGGGCTTCAACTTCCTGTACTGCCAAGGGCAGAGTACATGTCTTCCACAGGAGAGGTTAGTGTAATGCACCTGGGAGCTTTCAAACAGTACTGAATTCCCACTGTGGTTCAGAAGGACCACGTAACATCTGTTCCATTTTTAAAAGAGTTACCTTGGATGCCCAACAGCACAGGGTACTTCTGCACTCGAATACCTAAGAACCTCAAAGACCAAAAAGCATTATGTCATCTGTATCTGATAACTCTTATTGACTGAAAATCTAGCATGAAAACTGTTCTTTCTCCCTGAAGTATCTTTCTCCTGACCTTGTACAACAAAGATCCTACTTAGCCTAATCAGTTAATAGATGTGGATCCCAGTGTCTCAGTGATCTGAAGAGTCAAACCAAATGCTCCCTAAAGCTACCTTCTTAAGACAGCAAGGGTTTATTGAATCTGTACAACAATTGCAGGTCTGTTGTCCCACAATTTTGACCTGTCTCACATGCTGTGAACTACTTTGGGCCCACACATCTCTGTGTTCCTTTCACAGAAACCAGGTCAAACAGAAAAGATTACATGCCATCCAGATGTGCCTGGAGTATGCTACCCAGACACTATTTTAAGAGATAGAAGCTAGAATATGTTCCAGTATACACACTTAAAATATATTCTTAGAGAATCTTAGATCTTTTTACATAATAGTACCATAGAAATATGGCTTTATTAGACTAAATTAGTGAAAAGCTCAGTAATGGGAACTGCCAGGTGAAACTTCAGGATTTCACTTCTGCTTAACATTTCTCTTATCCAGTTTATATAATTTAATTTTAAAGCAAATGTACTTCACAGACTAAAAGCTAGAAACTGATTTGTATGCCATTAGCTTCTTTTAAAAAGAAAAATATTAATAAATTTCTCACTTCTATCTAATTGACATTTTAGCCCGGGATTGTGAGATTACATTTTTCTTAAGAAATCTAAGTAACTTAGCAAATACAAAAAGAAAAACTGAGACCAGTCATAAAATCAATATAAAAACAGACTTTACCAATATTGTTCTTACAAGTCCTTCCAGGCAATGATACACTCAGTATTTGACCTTTCCTATTGTTCACACTATTGCATATTAAGCTTCCCGCATTACACATTACTTTTATTTTTACTGATTAGGACATCTAGATGTACAGCACATTAATATTCTGCCCAGGAAGCAAAAAGTGCCTACTTTCACCCACTCTATTTTCAGTAGTTTATCAATTTGCATATGACAATATTCCCTTTTTACATGAAATGTCCAGATTTTTGGCTAAAATTTGCAGTCATTCAAAATAAATTTATTGTATGCATCATTTCACTACATCAGAGAGGAATAATGACTTCGAGATTAGTATAGAATATTATAAAATAAAAAATCATTCTTTTCACTCTATACTCCCTATATTATTACTAGTCTAGCTATGCAGCACATAAATTTCACTTCCTCAGATAATTTGTTTTCAGCTGAAAAAGTGTTATGTACAAATAGGTAAATATTATTATGAATAACAATATTATTCAGAAAGTAGAAACTGCAATAATAGATTTTGTATTTGTCAGCACAAAAATATGAAGGACCAGTTATAGCAAGGAATTACAGGTGTATTACACTTCCAGCTGGGCTGGAAACATGACTTACAATTTGCACAATGAAGAAAAGTTTAAGCAGTAAAGGCTGGAAAGGGAATATATATTGCAAATGAAATGGGAAATTAAAAATAACAGGAAGCTATAAACACCCTTGCAATCTACTTTGTCCTTATTATACCTCAACTCCTTATCCCCTCTGATTTTCCCCAGCCCACTTAAAGATGCAGCTGCAGCACTGAGAACCTTATGCAATGAATTTTATGTGTATGACATATTGTTCATTTTATTTTATTTATGTGGTTGTTGGAGTTTTTTAATTTTTTTTTTATTGTTTAAAGTGCTACCTTGTTTAAGGTTTTTGACATATATCATTTTACTCATGTTACCTCTAATATACCTAGCAAAGAGTGCAGAAAGCTCAATGAGATTAATCCACACACAGAAGTGTGAGGGTTAGGGTTAGGGTTAGGGTTAGGGTTTCCATCTCTGGAAACATGGAACTCTTTCATTGTGACCACTCAATCAGTATACTACTTGAAATGGAAGATATAAATGAAGAAAAATATTTAATTAATGTTATCATATTTCTTTGATATTCTGTATGAATTCACACACGTGGACAGATGTATACCTTTGCATGCCTCATTTTTGTGGATACCCATCAGGATCAGTCAGAATTAACTTTTAAAATGGAAGAGTTAAACTATATGAAACTCTTCCCTAGACACTCTCATTCAGAATTAAAAAGTCTTGCATTTGGTTTAATTTATTCAGAATGCGCATACACTAATTTACTTTAATTATGATCCTCTGAATTCACAGCTTTAGTCACTTTGGGCTAATTTTCCTGATTGCCTTTATGTAGACAAGTCTTAATGCAATTTCAAACCTAAAGCAGTATTACCTTTTGACCAATTTACCAAGTCTCACTATACATCTAAACTCAAGCTTAATTTTATGGGTCCCTGCATGGATTTCATGAGTTTGACCACCAAAAAAGGCCAAGATACAACCTAAATCCACAGAAGGCACAGTTTTTCACTGAAGACCCCAAAAAAGAAATGTTCAAACAGGCTACATTAAGGTAAATGCTTGTAGCTGGAAGATAGGTGTAATAGGCGCTTCAAGCAAGTGGGTCACTAGGTATCCCATGGCACTTTTCACAAGATTAAAAGTGTTATTCCAGAGATACCCTGAATAATTACCTTCTGCCTTCCTAACCCCCCTTGCAATCTCAATTGGATACAGTATTCTCTGCTCAGCAGTGTAAGAAAAGAAATACTGCCACGTGCTCCTAAGCAGCTGCCACTTTGCTTTTCAGTGGTGGATTGCGCAGCCTGTATAATCAGCTGAAATATGGTTAGCAACCTCAGAAATCAAAAATACATTAAGTTTTTATACACTTTATTTTGATTTGTTAGTTTGTTCGGGTTTGTTTTGTTCTATTTTTTTTGTAGTATTCCCTGAAAAGCACTACATATTGGCATTTCATTAATGGGGAGATTTGACAGGGATTCTGTGCTTATCAGTACACCACTTACCTAAATATGAAAAGAAGCCTAAATAGGCATTAAGGAAGTCAGTATCAAAATTAGAATAATTAATTGGAAAATTGCTTAACATTTTAATTAACATTTTAATTACACATGTATCAATGCTTACATTTGTTCAATAAACTTTAAGAAACTTCAAAAGTTTAAACAGTATCATTAAGTACCACCAGCCTAAAAATAACTACGCTGTTCTCCAACTACTGAAGCTAAGCATTTTTTTTTAACGCCTGGGTTTTTCTTTCTGTCTATCATGGTAGCAACAGATTTTAATGTTTTCTTAGGTCAAAACCTTACCTAACACTGTACTTATTACAAATAAGCAGAAGGAGTAATTGTTTCAAAGTCAAAAGGTACTTTTGTTCTTGCATGCAGTCACTTCAATTGATAAAAGAATTATAATGTTATATAGCTAAGCATAATGGCTAAACAACTGAACAAAAATACTGAAAGTTTAAGTGTATTTGCAGATAGTTATTTAAAAAGGGAATTCCTGCTTACATCCTGAGAGACCTAGGATGATACACCTCTCCCTCCCCATCATACACACACAGTTTGGCATTGTTTTCTAAAAAGAAAAACAATCAAAACAGTCAAATATCTGCTTTCACCTTTTAAATAAAGTGTAGCTATTGCAGTATACTGTACTGTAGCATGTTCTAAAATCTGTAATGTCTTTAACAGTCTCTAAGTAGACAGAAAATATAATACACAATAACTTCAGACATATTTCTGCTTTAATCAAGAAGCAAAAATATCTTTCGTATTTTAAAGATAAATTAGAGTTTATACTTTCAAAAACTCCTGCATGTTGCCTATAAAGACAGTTTACTGTTTTTTTTTTTCATCTAGAAGCAGCTAAAAGTGGCAAGGATACTGAAGTCTAAGTCCTGAAAAAAATAATTTGTGTGGTGATTTTTTTTAATTTTCTCTCCTACTAAGCATTTAACTTACTGGCACTAGAGTAGCTTTTCTGATTTTTATCCAAGAAAAGGCATTTTTTTAGTTTCAGCTTATAATATTAAAAATGTGTTGTATAGCTTTTTTTTTTTTTTCATTTTTATTTTATAACTGTTATGTTCTGACATGGGTATCATAGTATGCTAGTGTTTAGAAAATTTGCTAGATAGTAGGCAAATGGAAACCCTAATCTCCTAACAGCCTAATAAAGGCACTGCCTACTCTTGAAATAGCTACTATGAATGACTTTTCATTATACATGCAGTGATGGTGAATTTAATGCTTCTATTTAGCACATTTTAGTCCAGAGATTTGAATATACTATACAACAATGGGTAAGAAATCTGTATTCTTTTTTAAATAGAGTAGCTGCTGCATGCAGATACTAAGCATTTCATCCACTGTTACACTAAATGGCTTATTCTTCATCACAGAATGGCTCAGTATAAGCCTTACTTTTTTTTTTTTCTTTTGAGTATAAGTTCAATACAAGCTCAGCATAAACAGGACACAGTATTCCATGCAGCATGCATGTTCATTTCCCTATGTAAATTATTATCACCCACCTGTCACATAGAGGTGATACTGGGAAAATTATTCCAGTTTAAAAAGTTTAGGATGAAAATATCTATGAGTTAAAAACTTGTGTGGAAACTGCTCCATCATCAAAAGTTCAGAAAGATTATTAACAGTAGCACTTCAGCAAGTCGCCTCTCCTAAGGACCTGACAAGTCCTGAGCAGCACAACTGAATAGGTCCCCTATGAGACATCAGGAGGACCCCATGAACATAGCACAGAGATAAATCAGGATTTGTAACCGGACCACTATGATGTATCACGAATTTACAAAAATATTACTTTGGATCTAGGGTCTATATGCAGGTGTCACTGAAGAAACCAGTGAGACATAATAATGTTTATGAGCTGATATTTTAAATCTAAATTCCCCAAGATGGATAATACTGGTGTTGTATTTTTAAAAATAACAGGGAGAATATTGCCTACTCTTCTTACTACCACTTTTTTACCATTTTCTGTAGCATTTGAGGGTTTACAAGAGGTTCTTTCAAATGCCTTTTAGGGTTTGTTGGGC
This sequence comes from Forpus xanthops, assembly GCA_032466535.1. Taxonomy (NCBI): domain Eukaryota; kingdom Metazoa; phylum Chordata; class Aves; order Psittaciformes; family Psittacidae; genus Forpus; species Forpus xanthops. Next base: position 21,047 of record JASSUY010041812.1, read on the forward strand.
TTTAGTCTTTGTTGTTGTTTTAAGATTTTTTGCTTCTGGTTGCTTGCGTTTGTTTTATTTAAAGTCAGTCTGAAGTTTCTGAGCTCTGCTGTATGCCTAGGCATTGTGTGGCACATGGGTAGACATCTCATCCGAATGTTCAGCAGAAAACAAGTTACCATTAAGTACAGTTGTAATTACCAGGTTGTTAAGAGTACTTCTTAGTAGTACCACATGGAATGCTTCTGATTTAAATCCCATAGAACATATTCCACACATATTTTTGTATTTATATGAAATGCCATTTATTTTAACTGCAACTGCTTAGGACCTTGATCATAAGTGGTGCTAACATGGCATCTGGTCCTTAAACCTCTATTTAAACAGGGACTATTATATATCGCCTGGAATGAGGTATCAATACTTTTCAGAACTTTGAATGCTTCTAATTATCTACATAGGCAACCACAGTTCCTGCAAGTAGTCAAAGTAAAAGCTTAGAAAATATACTGGTATTTATCTTATTTATCGTTTTATATTTCAAAACATTAATGGTAAGAATTTGCTTTAGCAAACTATGTATTTATATACTTCTTTAAAAAGTATTGTATTTCTGGAATGTATGCTGGGGCACGTGTGAGAGGCAAAGAATTAATAGACCCAAAAAAAACTAACAAAATCTTACTGTCATTGTAATATTTTTTAGGTTTGTTTTGTTTTTTTTTTTTTTTACAGCTAAAAATCAATCTTTCCTGCCAAGCTATTGGTGATGAGACAACCAAATCTATTTAAAGCACATACATACATAAAGAGGAGGAGAGAAAGCAAAAGAAGAGTTGTTTGGTGCAACAAAAAAAACCTGATTTATGTTGTCAGAAAAGCATGTATTTGCCCTTTTAGCATCTATTATTCAAGAGCTGATCAAAATTCTCATATACAAAAATATTTTAAAATAAAGAACAATAGGAAATAGTAAGTTCTTACTTCCAGGAAGTGAAAATAACTGGTTGCTTCTGAAAAGACTTTGCATGCTTATTTTTCGGTGGTTCACTCCTTTTTGGAGAAGGTCCATGAACAACTGGAACTGTTTGTAAAGTGAAAAAGCCTTAAAGTGCAAGAGAAATAGGAAAATATGTTTCTGCAACAATCATATTTTTGTGGCGACTCTCTAGATATCACACTGAGATTACACTCAAAACTCACATTCATCTATGTACAATAAATGACATAGTGACATGGTTTAGTGTGAGGTGTCCTATGGCAGGGGGGGTGGAACTAGATGATCTTAAGGTCCTTTACAACCCTATTTTATTATTCTATAACATTAATCAACCTATTTACAGTCTTGAGCCAGCACAGATCACTCTGATGTTGAAACTGAAAGCCACTTGAGATTATTTTTCCATTCATTTAAATTACCAAGAGGCAGGTGAAGTGAGCTTGTTGAATCGTTTGTGATACCTCAAAAGTATCATTAAAGTCTTAACTCTAACACTGTGCCATCAATTACTCTTAAAAAGCCCATGTCTGAAGACCTCCTAGATTGACCACAAGGACTTCTCAGGATAAATATGATTCCAAGCAGCTCTAATAAGTACACTTTTCATTAGAGCAGCAGGCTGGTGGAAATGGTTGCTTAGCAATAGTAACATGGGAGGAAAAGTGTCTGATCCTTTAAATGTATATAGTGATATGTGTGCATTTGTGAGGGTACACCTACAGAGATAGAGCTATGTTTCCCCTGTTGAAATGTGTATCGTATTCGTGCTTATTTTTAAAGTAATATGAGAAATGCGGGGGGAGAGGAAAGAAAGTATCTTAGTTCAGATGTGCTTTAAGGTAATTTTCCTAAATAAAGATTAATTATGTTCCAGTGTTTCATTTTTATAAGTTTTAAACCATTTTTGCAATATGAATATGAGGGCATGAATGTTATTGAATATCTTTTTCCCCAAAAATGGCAAGTTTTGTTACAACAAGGTGCATTCACTTCAGTGCTCATAAAAATCAAAATGTCAGGTACAAACTATACTCAAAAATACTCACTGATTTTGATATAGGTATGTATATGCAAGATACTAGGGCAGGGTCTTTTGTGTTTGTGGGTTTTTTGGTTGGTTTTTTTTTTTGTTTGTTTGCTTTTGCTGCAGTTGCTGCAATGAAGACTTCTGATTCATCACTGAAGCAAAACTAACCAAATGAATTTAGGATGATCACCTACAGCTATATTGCAATCTGTGACAGGAAGCACAGTAGCTTTAAGAAGCGAGTAAAGCAACAGACTATGTACTAAATTGAAGTACTAGGAAAAAGATTTTCTCATTCACAGAAACCTCAGGCAAGACACTTACTTACCTGTCACAAAGCGTTTTATCAATAGTGAATGTAACAAAGTTATAGATAGCATGGATGGCTTTTCCAATCAGTGATTGTACAAATCTATGCTCATTAGCAGTTGGTTACAAAAGCAAAGGTGGTTTATCTTGTCTCCTTTGTCAGGCAGGTTATTGCTCTGTAGAAGAAGTTTAGGATAAACTCTTTCCCAACGTTTCAAGAGTGTGAAACATCATTCTTCACTGAATTTTTAAATTTCAGAACATAAGTGATCTCAAAGGTTAGTAGTCTTGGGTTAAATTATTGTGGTTATTGATCTGCAAAATGGCTTTGCCTAGTCAGCATCAGTATTCAGTTTTGTATTTGCTTATTTCTTGTAGACAGTCACTCATTAGCAGTCAATACAGAAGGCCAGACATAATGATGCTGCTTAATCTCACAGGTTTTATAGGAAACTGTTAAAAGTTTACCAGCTTGTTGCACTTCAGTTTGAGGATAGCAGAATTTACAGCTTCGCTATTTAAATACAGTAACAATTTCCAGGCACATTTTTTATCTCAAGTATGCAAAGGAGTACTTCCTCTTCGCCTGCCCCATAACAAATATTTTTTCTTAAAGAGACATGAGTAAATGACATTAAAACTGCTACTGAACAGTTCTTAAAAAAAGAACAACAAACTACCATATCTTAATGCCACATGATTCACTGATTAGGCTCAGGTATTTATTTGAGATTAAACTAAGGAATCAGATCTATGGGAAAGGGAGCCTAGATGAGATTATCTTGCACCCTATCCAATACTATCATGAAAACCTCCACCTCCAGTGATGGGGAATCTACCAGGTCCCTTAGGAGGTTGTTCTGGTGAACAATTGTTCCTATTGCAAAAATCTCTTACGTTGAGATAAAACCTGTCCTAGTGCAACTTGTACCTAGAATATACACTGCTCTGTAAAAGAGACCCTAACAAAGCCTGAAATCATGATAGACTTTTTGAGAGATATATTACATTTGCAGTTTTTGGAATTACCACCTCTAACTGATTGGTTTGTACCTTTTAGGTACAGACTGCCCCAATTCTCTATGATATTGACAATAGGCATATTTTTCATGCTTTCTCTAATGTCATTAATCAACACACTACTAGGGATAAATCTGAAAAAAAATATCCTTGAAAAAATGTCATTACTAATTCCTATCTGGAGAATTTCTAATAAAAATCCTGTGCAGTCTCTTGTTTAGCCAGTTATCGCTTATGCAGTTCTTTTTTTTATTTCCATCAAATGCGTCTTAAGTCACTCTGTTGTAGCAATTACATAAATTATCTATTTAAATATAGGCAAATTAGAAACCCCATATTATATTTGTCTCAAAGATTACTGTTTTACTATAAATATTTAAATAATTAGGTGTGATTTACCATTGTTATCTTGCATATTTTTTCATGCTACTTGCTTCCCTGTGCCTATCTGCCCTTCTTTGTAATCCGTTAAAATATGTTTGAAAACTTAGCACCTAAATCAATGTAGTCTTTTTCAGATTCCTGATTAAATGACCAATGTCTTGATTTGACTATTATCCACTTCAAATAAAATTAAGAGTCCATTCTGAATTTTCAAATAAAGATTTCATGCTCAAATTTGAGTATCTCAGTTATTTTAATAAAGTCTTATTCTTGAAAATAAATTTAATACTAAATATAAACCAACAAATTGAACCAAATATATTTGCAAATATTTTATGCCTGTTTTTCTACCATTTGCCTTATTTCTAATCACTGCTCTATAACAAACTGGCTGGGAGAAACAGAAAGCAAACAAATAAAAAAAAAACTAAAAACCTAAAAAACCCCACAAAACACCTAAACAAACAAACAAATAACAACATACACCCCCCCCCCCAAAAAAAAAACACAATAAAAACCCACCAGGGTTTATTTTGCTATCTTTACTTTTGTAATATTCTATTTGCCAATAGTTCTTTGCAAGTCTCTACAAAACAGCAGTTGCCAATAAATATAAAAAAGAGTTTCACATCAATGATATATCAAATAATAATACAACAAGCAGCAGGAAATGAACTAATAGGTTTTTTTATTACCTTAATCTGAAAAAAAAAAATATTAAAAAGAAAAATTTTTACCTCTCCCTCTTTTTTTTTTATTAGTAACATGAAATCCATCCGTGGGTCCTGAAGGAGCTGGCAGATGAAGTTGCTAAGACACTGTCCATCATATCTGAAAAATCTTGGCAGTCAGGAGAAGCTCCAGATGACTGGAAAAAGGGAAATATAACCCCCATTTTCAAGGAGGGGAAAATGGATGAGCCGGGGAATTACAGATCTGTCAGCCTCACCTCTGTGCCTGGAAAAAGCTTGGAGCAGATTGTCCTGGAAGGCATGCTGAAGCATATGAAAAACAAGGTGCTTGGTGACAGCCAGCATGGCTTCACTAAAGGGAAATCCTGCCTGACCAATTTAGTGGCCTTCTATGATGGGGCTACGGAACTGATGGACAGGAGTAGGGCAGTTAATGTCATCTACCTGGACTTGTGCAAAGCATTTGACACTGTCTCACATGACATCCTTGTCTCTAAGTTGGAGAATCATCAATTTGATAGGTGGACCACTTGGTGGATAAAGAAGTGGCTGGATGGCTGCAAGCAAAGAGTTGTGCTCAATGGCTCAATATCCAGATGGAGACCAGTAATGAGTGGTGTCCCTCAGGGATCGGTGTTGGGACCAGTCTTGCTCAACATCTTTGTCAGTGACATGGACAGTGGGATTGAGTGCATCCTCAGCAAGTTTGCTGATGACACCAAGCCCTGTGGCTTGGTTAATATGTTGGAGGGAAGGAATGCCATCCAGAGGGACCTTGACACGCTTGTAAGGTGGGCTGATGCCAACCTGAGGAAGTTTAACCATGCCAAGTGCAAGGTCCTACACCTGGGTCGGAGCAATCTCAGGCACAGCTACAGGTTGGGCAGAGATGAGATTCAGAGAAGCCCTGAGGAGAAGGACTTGGGGGTGTTGGTTGATGAGAGAATGAACATGAGCCGGCAGTATGCTCTTGCAGCCCAGAAAGCCAACGGCATCCTGGGCTGCATCAAAAAGAGTGTGACCAGCAGGTCGAGGGAGGTGATCCTGCCCCTCTACTCTGCTCTCGTGAG
>JASSUY010041813.1:17201-28579 GCA_032466535.1 Forpus xanthops
TGGAGCATTCACAACTTCCCTGGGCAACCCATTCCAGTGCCTCACCACCCTTACACTAAAGAATTTCTTCCTCAGATGCAATCTAAACTTTCCCTGTTTAAGTTTGAACCCGTTACCCCTTGTCCTCTCAGTACAGTCCCTCATGAAGTGTCCCTCCCCAGTGTCCCTGTAGGCCCCACTCAGATATTGGAAGGCTGCTATGAGGTCATCCTGCAAGCCATCTTGTAGATTATTTCACTGCCCTAGCCATTCCTCAGCAACTTCCTACCATTCCTGCTTGTGTTCTCTCCTTCTTCATAACCTGGGTGTCTAGGGCCTCTCTGAAATTGCAGCCTGCTGAGCCTGTGGCTGTTGACTCAGGCACAGTCATGTCTGCCTGTGGGTCAGGGATGGTGACTATCGTCAAGACTTCATTTATTTGTGTTGTATTTATTTTTAAAGATGGGACACAAATTCCATGAGAGAGACTCATCTAGTGATCATGTGAAGAGGGTGACCAAGCAGCTACTCGTGGATGAGCTGCTTTTGGGCAAGCTGAATGCAGCACATAAGCCTTCAGTTCAGCTAAGGGAGAAATTTTGGAGGGACAACACTGGGTAGAGTCCTCCAGCGACTCAACAAAAACATGAAAAACAAAGGCCTCACCATAGTCTTTCTTGTTACCTGCCAGTCCTGTTTGAGTTCCAAACATCTCCCAGCTCTTCTACTCTGCATCCCTCTTTTTCTGTTTTGATACTTTTCCAAGGCATAAAAACTGTGGGAACTTTATCTCTTCCTAAGAGAAACAAAAAATGGGAATTGCTTGCAAGCCTGGAATGCAGCAGAGTTAATCAACTTTGTGTTATGCAAATTTCAAGAAGCAGCAAAACTCAAGGCAGGATCTAAGAACTTAAGAGACATGAGATGGGTGAAGACTAATAATTTCCATGGTTTTGCCCGTCAAACAATGTCTATTCCCAGTTGGGGGGGCTCTCCACCAGAAGTGACTGGTGATTGTAAATCCTGCTATTTTTAAGGCGTTTGCTTTGTGAGTAAGAGCCTGGTTTCCAAAAAATACTAGGTACTCACTGTACAAGCCTTCAGTCTCTTGATAGAGCTCAAGCTGGGTGGCTAAAATGATCACTCAGAAGGGAGTTAAAAAAAAGAGTACAGAAGTAATGAATAGATAATCATTATTGCTGTCACATTATGGGCCCTACGCAGGGTGCTGGAGATGATACAGGTTATTTGGAGAGAAGGAAAGAGCCCCTTTACCCATTGTTTAAGAGATTGGCAAGGGGGAGTGCTTTGCCATTACTGACAGTGGACGGAAGAGAGGAAAGATGGCAAGAATAGTGAGATGGGGCTAGAGCCAGTGTGTAAGGAGGAAAGTCATAAGATCTCCCCTGAGTGACTTGGGAGGAAAGAAATGGTGATATGGTACCTTTTTCTTACAAGGAGGCAGAACTTGCTCAAGGTGGGAAACCTGCTGCCTTAAAGTATTGGCTATATAGGGGCTTGATGCTGTCATTTGAACAAAACATGAAGGAAGGACTTCACTTTAAGCCTCGACCATCCCATTTTTGTTTGAGTGGCACTTCACCCTAAGCATTGCTTCCATTAATTCTTTTGAGTTTTCATGTGTTTTAATTCTTTTCCATTAAAACACAGCATATGTGGGGTTTTTTGGGGGATTTTTTTTTTTTTTGCTATATTCAAAAGTGGTCACTCCAGAAGTTAGCTGGTTAGCTTCAGTGTGATTACATACCTGTCACTCAGTTTCCTCCTCATCCTCCTGATTACTGCAATCTTATGCAAATAGGTGCACTTCTGAGTATAGGAAATACATCTCCAGGGGGTTCTGTCCTGCTCAAAGCTCTGACTTGGTACTCTCCCTTGGTACTGGTTTGACTGCATCCCACCTCCTGCTCTGCCCCCTTACATTGCCCCATGAGTCAGTCCCCTTGTGAAGCCTGGCTATCTGTTCTTCACTTTGCCAGACTTTCAGCCTGTGAACTGCTTGAATGCTTGTTGTTAATCCTGTCAATAGAAAGCACAGTCACACTTATCACAAAGGTGATAAGCATGGTATGTAATCAATAGAACTGGTGTTTCTTAGCACAGCATTATGGATGAAATAGCTGTAAACTAGTGCTGGGGAGTCAAAGGCAGAAAGAGAAAAAAACTGTACAGCTCTCCATGCCGGCATGGTTTCACATGCCACCCAGCCAGAAGCAGTCCCTGCATCCTTTCCCTTCTAATTCAGCATTTGCTTTCCAAAGTCTTGTGTTCTGTTTGAGTACCTGATGCGTTTAAGTAGATCAGAGTCAACATCAGTATATATGAGGGGTTTGGCTTACTATTTTAATTTCTAAGGGAATTGCATGGTTTCTTATGGAAGCTGGTATTTTTACACATGCCAGAAGGGGGCAGTGGAAGCTAACAAATAAATAAAACCCTAACGTCTACCACCAAAAATAACCCTTTTCAAGGTATGCAGTGCCTGTTCTCTAAAACTGTGTTTCAGTAGTACAGGGAAATAAAAGTAATGGCTTAGTCTTAAATCTTCCAGATGAGACAGAAATCACTGTCATAGAAAGGATTTATTTCCACTGAAGTAATTGTTGAACATCATCGTCCCAACATCTGCCACTGGGAATGCAGTCTCCACGTGATAGGCTCATTTATCAATGCAGGTGTTGAAAGGTGGAGGGGGTTCTGACAGCAGTCCATCTAGGGTGGCTTCAAACTAAAGTCGTTCGGAGCCTTTGCTCTCTGAAGCGAGTTTGTAGTTTCTATTGAACTTTGAACTGGGTGAACGGAGGAGAAAAAGCCCTTTAGAGAAAACTACCCAGGTAGCACTTACAGCTGCGTAAGCTCAGACTTCATGCCAAGGCCCTCAATTACCACCTTCTGACATACTCACTGGCCAGTAGTGCTGATCATAATCAGCAATGTGTTCCCATGCTCCTGGCAGGGCAGGATGTTTCTTCTCAGCAAGACGTTCCCTCCTCACTGCATCTGAATCACTGAAGTCCCCAGGACTGCTGTGCCAGACCCAGCATTGTGCTTGGGTCTGTAAACCAACGTCCCAGCAACCCTTGCCATGCCTGCTCCTATCCACTCCAGGACTTCACACCAAAGGAAAGACCCCGTCCCTGAACCAAGATCTCATGCTTCAGCCCCTCCATGCTTAACCCAAGTTGATCTCTTACTACCCTGCCTTTACCCTCCTCTCATTTACCACCGATATCTGCCTTAAACCACAACTTGGCTGTTCATCCAAGCCAATCCCAGCATATAAGAAGTGTCTTTTACTAGGTTTTGTATCCAGGCAGCAGTCACCCTGAACCACCTGACAAATTTTTACCCTGAGATCACCAAGTCCAGCCAGCCATGAACTCCAAATGTAGAGGGTATGAGTACATGTGTACGTGCCCACACGTACATAATTTCTGGGGCCTCTTTCTGTCTAATCCCTTGGGTCACTCTATACCTGTTGGCATTCAGTGAACTGTGACAGGAGACAGGAGCCTCCAGACAAGGTGCTCCAGAGCTCCATGCAGCACTGGGCCTCTGCAGCCCACCAACAAGTCAAGAGAGCTTTCCAGGGACGGAAGCAGAGCCTGTGTACGTTGGTGGGAATGGCTCTTCTTTGTCCTGCCAGAAGTTGCTGGCTACTTCTGTAAGATCGGTCTACATCTACTTATTGGAGTGCAGCCAGCAAAACTTGCAGCCAAATCCCAGACTTCCAGACTTGACAGCTTTGACTCGTAACTTGAGAAACACCAAGAAAGTACCCAATTGTGGCACAGCTCTTGCAGACTGCTGAATGCATCAGTGCTGGGCAGGAAGCGGGCAGTAGCCCTTCAGCAGTAAATGCAAGTAGCTTTAATCTCAAAGACTCACCTCTAGCAATGGATTCTTCAGCAGAAGTCCTAAAGTGTCCTGTGAACCAATGTTCAGCTCTTATCTTTGGTCTGTCTTTTCACACCAGAATAAGCTTGGTGGATAGATCCAGCCTGCATCAGTAGACCAGGTAGGTTGTTCTGCCATGGCCCTACCTCTTAGCTTAACAAAGGCACTACTGTCTTCATGTATCTGGCTATGCATTTTGTTTTCCCTTGTACCACACACACATCTGTGGGGAGCCTCCTTCTCACACACCACAGCTGAGAGGCTCCTTTAATTTTGCCATTTACTTAATGTGCTTAAAAAGCAACCTGAAAATAGATTTAATTACACTCTTGGGAGGAAGGGAGTAAGGTCCTGGAAGCAAAGAAGAGGAAGAGATTAATTTCTATCAATCATCTTCATGGTTTTCTTTAACTGTTCCAGGCTTGCATCTGATATATCTGCATTAGATTGAGACGGAACAGTCTGTTGATGAGGCCTGAGCTACAGAAGAGACCCAGTGCCTGGTGCGAGGAAGTTTTGTGGTTTCATAACAATTGTAGTTTTACTGTTGTGTTGGAACACAATTTATAGCAGAGGAATTGTGAGGTCCTATCTGGCATTTTTCTGAACAAGGAGGAAAATGCTTCTCTGGCTTCGCAGAGCAGTGTCTTGCATTTGCTGGGGCTGAGGAGTTCATCCCAACAATTTTTTGCATGGCCTTTGAAGCATCCTGCTCTGCCATGTGTGCCAAGCAACTGCAATGACTTAAAGTGTTTGGTTTTCAGAGACTTGACTAGATAGAAGTTTGACCTTATTATAATGTTTGCAAACGTGTCTTGTTCTAGTTGCTAGTGAATATGCACTCTTACATACAGCAACAGATGCAAGAGATGGGGTTCTTCCTGAGACTTCCTGGTTCTGCATACTCATTTGGAAATCAATTTAATGCATTTTAATTGCCTATTTTTCTCCTTGGTTTTCCCTTTACAGCTACAGACCAGCAAAAAATAATAAGGTAGAGTCTAGCCAGGCAGGCTGCTAATGAGGAAGCTTGACTCAAGAAGATTTTAATTTTCAGCATTTGTTCTTCAAGATAGCTATTTCAGCATGCAGGGATGTCACAAAACAGGAATGCTACCATTAGGTAATGGAACAAAGGCACTGGGCTCAAACATCATTTTGTTACATGAAGAACTAAACACTACCATCCTCGACCTAACTATAGGAATCTGGCAATCCATTTCAGGATGCTGGTCCCCACAGCCAAATTTTCCCTATAAAGAAATCACCCATTGTGCATGAAACACTGTGTGAAGAGAATGAGGGAGATATAATTCAAGCTGTGAAGAAGGAAAGGTATATGTTAAAAGCCCAATCTCTTGCCAGCCTTCTGGTAAAGAGAAGCTTCTGGCTCTGCCAAGCTGATCAAAGGCTTCTCAGAAACCCCTCACCCATGGGGAATTGCTGTGGAAAACAGGATTCAGCCAAGATCCGTGGCACCCCTGAACAGCCAGAGCAGGCAGGGTTGCACAACGTTGGTTCAGGAGTTGGGATTAAAGCCAGCCCATCACTGAGATGCCTCCAACTCCACAGCTGGTGCAGTTCAGCCATGACATAGGTACTGCTGAATACTATATCTGAAGCATGCCATTGCTACCAGTAGTATGCTGCAGGCAAATGGACATACCTGTGCTCAGCGTGTTCATCATAAGCCTTCAGTTCCAATAGTTTCCTATCATTTCATCTTTTCAGATTAAAAGCTTCAAGTTTCATCCCTGTCCACAGCCACTGTCTTTGGAAAGACTGGGAAGTTCAATGTTTATTGAAAATTAGAGCAGGGAAGAGAATCTTGCTGTACACTATTGGGCTGTAGTTCAAAATTACCTACTTTACATGAAGTATAAAGGATGCCCCTCAATAGTGCATAGCCACAAGTGAGTGAATAAAACCTTTGCACCTCATTTCATCACCTGGAAAATATTTCCTTTCACCCTCAATACCTCTCATCCCTTGAATTGTCCTGTAACGCTGAAAGTACTGGGGAAAGGGGAAGCAGGGACTAGTGTTTGCAAGCATGTGGCACAAGGGGGAGCAGGGACTGGCGTTTGTGAGCTTCTCGCACAAGGGGTCATAATCAAAATTGCTGCTAGAGCAGTCCAAATCCTATTCATAAAGTTAGTGAGGGTGAGCCCAGAAAGTTTAAGGCAGTGATTTTGCATTTGCTGGAGTTTAACAAGGTTACTGACTGCATCAGAAAATGAGGTCAGTAAAAAATACATAAGTATTGGAGTGTCAATATTAGGAGGATAAACTTGGGTTAGAGAAGTGCAATAAATAGGACCGTACACATGAAGACAGCCAAGAGGCCAGATCTCCTGGGGCCTGGTGCCGGGACTTGTTCTGTTTAAGAGTCTTGTACAAATGAGCCCGAGGTTGGCGCAATATACGCGGCGTCCAGATGCGGATGACATCATGATAGGAGGGGAGACTGCTGATAAATTTCAGGAATGCACCAGACTGCAGGAGGATTTCGAGACACTGGGGGAACAAGCTAATACACAGGAATTCAGTATTACACAATGGAAGGTAATTCGTTTAGGGAGAACCAATAGCACATTTAAATGCAAGTTTAATGACCTAGAGCAGGAGGAAACTAATGAAGGAGAAGACTCGAGCTGGTGCTGAGGAGCGCTAGGGATAGCAGCAGCCAAGTAAATAACAGTGCAGCTGAGATTTTGGAAAACAGGGCTCAAGGTGCAGCCACAGAGTCCAGGATTTCACACTGGGTTGCTTGTTTCATGTGGCAACTGGGGTGCTCGTGGCGCCATCTTCAAGAGGAGAGGCTACTGGAGCACGTCTTGGTGGAGACACTAAGGACATGTTTGGTCCTCCAGGGCACTTGGTTGTGACCACAACTCAACGACACATGCTGGTGTAAGTCAGATTGGTCTAGGTCTCTGGTTGCAGGGGGGAGATGCACTTGGGGACCAATCACCAGCAGAGAAGAGAGAACCAGATGAGTTACAGGGGCCTGTCACTAAAAGCAGACTTTACAGGGGATGTACAGTTCATAAGCTTATGAGCTTATGAGTTATATCAAGTGGGAAAGGAACCCCTTTTGCAGTGGAAGATCCACACACAGCCTTTCCTAACTCTTGACCATCACAGGCTCAGCCCAGGCCTCACATCCACACTCGTGGGTCACTGCTTCCACAAAGCTTTCTGCAGGAACCCTGCTCCTACAGATGAAATATCAATATCTGGGAAAAACAGCTTCACTCTGCCCAAAAACAAAGGTGCGACCCCATACCTCAGAGGATGGATGAGGTGAAAGCTGCCATCCCTGCAGTGTGCAGGAACTGATACCTACATGAGTCCCAGTCTCCTGCAGACATCGTAAATCTGGCGTTTCCCTTCCCCTGGAGAACAGTCTGCTCTACTGCTAGCTTGAGCCCCTGTGTACCCAACCAGCTTTTCCTTCATTAAGTGCTTTTGAGTGAGGCAAGATGACTTGTTACCACCTTCTATACAGCAACTGGAGAAGTCTGAAACATGAAATATTTCTGGAGGTAAAATACATTGTCTGGTAGAAAACTTTGTCACTGCTCCTTTGCAAGTCTGTCTGCACTGCACAAGTACAAAAATTTGCCAGTTCTTTAGTACTGTTTTACAAACAGAGCATTATACATGCTTGTATTTTTTAACCATGCGCTGTATTTCACATTTCACAGAACCACACAGAATATTAGGGTTGGAAGGGACCTCTGGAGATCATCCAATCCAACCCCCTCCAAAGCTACCTAAAGCAGGTTACACAGGAACACATCCAGGTGGATTTTGAATGCCTCCAGACAGTGAGATCCCACAACCTCTCTGGGCAGCCAGCTCCAGTGCTCTGCCACCCTCACTGCACAGGAGTTCTTCCTCATGTTGAGGTGAAACTTCTCGTGTTTCAGTTTATGGCCATTTCTTTGATAGTGCACAGGAAGAAATGCATTGTATCAGTACTTCAACTTACAATGGTTGTTTTGTCGTGAGAGGAGAGTACCAGAATCACCATAATGGGACCCCAGGATCACACAACAGAGCTAGGATTCAGTCTACTGCTGGCACCTACCTCAGCCTGGACCAGCCTTTGAGAGGAGATGCTGCACACTGGCCCCAGCCAGCAGCAAGGGGTCCAACTCAGAGCACAGAGCACAAACCTGTCCACGATTCAGGTTGGTAGAAGGGGCAAACCCAAAAGGAAACAGAGCAGCACCGACGCAGCGTGTATCATTATTAAATTATTGCTCTGAGCTAACGTCTCACTTTAATTCAGTCGCTGCGTTTTGTATATGGGTCTGATGTGGCTGTCTGCTGTCTGTCTTGATTTTAAAAGTCGGTGTCTGAGCGGGTGGCTGTAACTCCAAGAAGGTTTAAGGTTCTTTGCCTGCAGTCCCTGGCTGCGTTCCTAAATAGTCGTTTAAAAAGAGTCCACTAAATCAAAAGCCAGGTAAATCAACAGAGCTCTCAGCGTTGTAATGAGACCGGTTATAAGGTAAATTACAACATTATTCAAGCACACAAAATTCCTCCTCTGGCCTTTGTCCTGCTAAGTGCAATGCACCTTAAAAGTGGTGAAATGATTTCTGGCAGCCTGTGAAAGGGGCTGTGTCTGGGGGATGGGAGACTGAGCACAGCCCCTGCCTTTGCACCGGCTTATAACTGTGGGGGGCTCTGGGCAGCAGCTGGCCACCACTCAGGTGTGCTCTGTGTCTTGATTGAAAGTTTCATGGACGTGTTTTCAGAATGGTGCTGTACCAGCTACAAACACTGGCCATGTGTTCTCTCACTTTCCAGCAAACCTTGTTACAGTTTTCAAAGCAGGGGATTAGAAAGACTTTAATTAGGGCCTTGGTTAGGGAGGCTTGAGACTTATAAATCTTTTGTTACAGCGAATGAAATTCCAAACATATGCTGATGCTTTTGAAGCTGCCAAGACCCAAAGGATGGGCACGCAGACCCTAAGGAGATGGCCATTATTATATACACTAGATATAAAAGGCTGTAAGTATATATACGGGCAAGAAGCCCAAAACAGAACAAATTTCCTTTGCAGAGCACGGGTGGCTTTTTCTGATCCATCTGTACCTCGGGTTATGGGATGGGATTCTCTGCTTTTGTTGTAAGAAGATACATGTTTTTTTCTGGTGAGGTGACAACAGGGGCATTTGGTTGAGTTAGAGGTTCTCTGACAAATACTGCAGGTACTGCGTACAAAGCTCCACTCAAGCCATCCCTCCCAGTCTGCTGAGGCCCAACGATAATGAGAGAAAAGCAAAACGCATGAGGGAATATACACACTCGCATGGCTTACTATAATGTGAAATTAATCTAGTGAGCATGAATCAGACTCTTCGGAGATTGAAACATCCTGTATAAATACTCCACAGTCTTGGGAGTGTTCTTTTTCTTCAAGGATAGCACTACCTTTACATGCAAGGGCTGAGGACAGAGGGCAAATTTACAGCTTTGCTTGCAAAGATGAACAGAAGAGGTAAAAAGTGATCCAAAAGTGCCCATTCAAGCCTGTGGCAGAAAAGGGGTGGTGTATGGGGTTTGGAGGAAGCACATGTCAGATGCCAAGCTGCGCAGGGAAAGCCAGCACAGGCTCCAGGGAGCGCAGGCAGCTTCAGTGTTGGAGGGGTGCAGGTGGGAAGTACAGCAGAGCTGTGGCAGCACTTCCCACCCACCCCACTGACGGGTGGGAAGAGAGACAGGGAAGGAAGGCTCCTTTCCTACTCCTGCTCCACATGCCTCTACGATGCACAGATTTTTTCTGCTTGTGATTTCTACGGTACAAACAGATCACTATCAGGGCAGTGGAACCTCAGTGGGAACCTTGGGCTGTGCCCCAAGGCAGAGGCTCTGTGGCCTGCCCTGTGGCTGCACTATATCCTCTTCTTCCCAAACCCTTGCCCCAGTCCGGATGCTCCCCATGAGGGAGAGCTGTGCCACTACCGGATGAGTTTCTCAGCCTGACCTGGGCCACACAAGCTATTGTGTGCTCAGTTCCAGCCAAGGCGGAAAGGTAGCGCAGGGCAGCTGAACTCTCCCTGGCAATTTACCTAATTACTAGCTAAATGCAGCAAGTACTTCGTTTTCAAGCACAACTGCCTCTGCTACTAGCACCGATGAAGGGGAGAGTCAGCTCACCCCCTCCTCCATGCTGTAGGATGTGTGGACAGAGAAGAGCTGCCCAGGAAGCCCGTACAGCTCTCTGCAATAGAGGTGGACCACAATAAAAGAGAGGCCAGCAGAAGCACTTATGTGGAAAGCTGGAGAAGTCTGGCTGCACAGCAGTGAGGGGAGGTGAGACATGGCTCAGCACAGACCTGGTGACAAGGGAGGGTTTCTTGCTGGGGTACACATCTGCTCAGTATATCCAGGGGAGCAGAGCCTGCTGAAGTCACACAAGCTCCGCTGTGATTTACCCACAAGGAATCATGGTTGGTCAGTGAGACACCAGCCTCAGAGAGAGGGACCACTGAGCCTGGTTTAGAGCCTGAGCTGCCATGCACTGATTCCCATGTGGGAAGAAGAGAGATGATGGGGAGAGAGGCAGTGGGAGCAGACACATCTCCCCACCATTGTGCGTGGCCAAACTCTCCCTGTGCATGGACTGTAGTCACCCTGTAGCCCAGGGGACTGCCAGAGATGAAGCTGAATGCAGAGCCGTTCGCCTTCACCTTACAACTGGGAGAAGAAGTCGTGCAGAAGAGCTAGCTGTCCCAAAAGGCAAGGGGATCCAGTTTCAACTGCCTGCTGACCCAGACCTGGAGGTCACTGTAAATTGCTCCAAATACTCCGTAACATTTTTCTTTTTTTTTCTCCTTTTCTGTGGAAGGAGTTGTAGGTTTGTGTGTCAGAGCTTTATTAATTAATTAAGGCCAATTGAGCCCCAGCAATTCTGGGTAGGGTTTAGCCAGTAGACGCAGGGAAGCAAAGTAAACAATGCAGGGGCCGGCCAGGCGTGCTCACCTCTTTGGCAGCGCAGAAGAAAGGACTTGGCATCTGGGAAGTGGCTTTTAAAAACGGCCAGGGTGCACTCGCTACAATGATCCACCGAAACAACAGCCGTCTAAAAATAAGGTTGTTTTCTGTACTAAGCTCCTTTTAACTTCGTTAGTCATCACCAGCTCCCAAAATAAGCTCCGTGTAACAGTCTCTCCTAGTAGCAGCTGTAAACAAACTTGGGGAGGCGGGAAGGAGGGGCAGGGGAATGGGAAGAGTAACAGCAGGCGGAGGCGGGGCGGCAGCGAGCGGCCTCAGAGCGGCAGACCGGGGCTACGGGGCCGGGGAAGCGGCGAGGTCGGGACCGGGACGGGGGCTAGGGGCGAGGGGCTGCCGACGGCCCCGCGCTGCGCCGCCGCCGTCTGCCTGCGCCGTCTGGCGGGGCCTTGGAGCGGCGCCACGGTGGTCCGGGCAACGGCATTAAACAGGAGGAAACAGACGGGGGA
>JASSUY010041817.1:0-12535 GCA_032466535.1 Forpus xanthops
TCAGTAAACTGTTCTTATCTCAACCTGTGGGAGTTGCATTCTTTGGATTCTCCTTCCCATTTCCCCGGGACTGGGGACGAAAGAGGGGGGGGTGCACAGAACTGTTTGAGGGGGGCCTCAAACTACGACACTGTATTAAAGGATTTTATTTTGATTTTAGTTTATTTAGTCTGCTTTTCTTTATATGCATGAAAGCACAATAGTTTTAGATAGGTTGTTTACAGGCAATTGCAATGAAAGCACCCTGTCAAGAAACCCAGGTCACTCTGTTTAAGGGATAAACTCCTCAGCTTTAAAACATCCCTGAGGGTCAACCACTTCAGCAAGGGAGGCCGAACAGGTTGTAGGGTTCTAAAAGAACATTTCTGCTCTCAGTCCCACCCTTTTAAACCCTAAACTAGGCCGGACCTTTTCAACATTGCGCTGGTTTTGAGCATAAGTTGTTTCTATGAATAAATGGAATTACCTACTTTTGTTCTGAAAGAGGAATGATAGTGCTAAACCATCTTGTTTTGGTGGGGGAAAGCAATAGTGAAAAACTGTTTTTTTCCTGTTTTTTATTCTGTTTCTGAGTAGTCCCATTTATGAACAAATGGTTTCCTTAAGCATTGCTTATACTCTATTGAAGTAACATTGAGAGAGAAATTCTTCTTGTCCTTTGCTTCAGAGCATAGTCCAAAGTGTCTTCGATCTGGAAACTGGACATCTTAGAGAGAAAAATACATACTCAGGTAATGTTCAGTTATACCTTTTGTGCATGTAAACCCAGGCAAAATTTATCATTTTTTTCTTTTGGTGCAAAATACTGCAATGCACCTTCCCTTTGAGGAGACAGTGACTGGCTAACCTGAGTAGGTTTAACCTGAATCTGAAAGCTAAATCTCATTCCTTAGAAACTTCAGAAATTTCCAAGTGTTGCTGTGCTTAACTTCTTTTCAGTTCATCACTGTGACAGGATAACTTCTGCAACCTCTTTCTGTCTCTCCAGCACCAGAAGAGATTGGGTTGCCATTATGGGTGTGACAATATCATTCTGCATTCACTTAATGCAGATGGAGTCACTCTGCACAAGCTGTGGCATCTCCTTTTAGCTGAAAGCTTCAGGTATGCTCTTTGTAGATCTGTGCATTATGATGGCATGGTATGTGAGTGCGATAAACACACGAACTCTGGAATGAAAAAGGTGTGCATGTGTGTAATCCTCACGAGTCAGAAAGGCTGTAAATGTTTCTGTGGGAAGAAAGAAAAGCAAGTTGTGCTGCCAAACCCAGCTGTCGCTCTGTTCTTTTCAAGAACTTTCAAATTACCTTTGTGCCCATAAATACTGATGATCAGGGTGGTACTAGATAAACCAGGACGATTTTAAATCTACTTTTCCTGGAAGAAAGTGACTGTGCCAGATGCAGAAGAAATAGGCTGAAACTGAAAACTAGTTTTTCTGTGCATTCACGGCTTTTAAAAGCAGCTGATTCCTTTTGGCAAAAAGCAGAAAATATGTATATTACAAGACTTTTTTATTTCAGTGTCCAGGGTGCTTCGGAAAATGAGTCCTATTAACTTTCTATGAACTTGTTCAGCTCAGCCCTAAAGATGTTTTGGATATTTCTCTCTAAGAGACAGTCCAAAATGTTCCGTATCATACTCAGTGGAAATATTGTTCATGTTTTCTTTACTGTTTCTATAATTTGTGAAAACGAGCTCATGTGAAATTAAATCTGTTTCTTTCTGTCTTTGCTCTTGCTAGTTCTTCTTGCCATTTCTTCCGTAGCCAAAGTCTGTGTTACAGCAAAAGCATGGCGTTTTTCCTGCAGCTGGAGGAAACAAAATATAGATTAATTTCAGTCCTGAATTTTTGGGAAATCTTTTCTTGGCCTTATGGAGGAGATCATAAATAACCTTTGGCTTCTGCTTCAGCCAGTATTTCACCTGGGGAGATCAACTATATATCTAATTTTCCATTTTCTGTGGTTGGTACTAGTAGAAGACAAAACCAAAACACTGAGACTTAACGAGGGTGACAGGAAGTGCAGAGAAGCTACAGAGGGAAGTATCCTTTCTAATCGTGGTTTATAGTTGCTTTTTTTTTGTGCATGACTGCATGACCAAAGAGCACCTGTCATGGAGAAGCACTTACTGGTCAGAGTGTAATGTAGTCCTGAGTGACAGATGTGGCACCATGCACTACCTCCCAGCCAGGGATGTCTGCATATCATATTGGCCCACAAAACCTTTCAGTCTGACTTGGCTCTGCTTGACTGTTGTTATTTCTGGTTTGCCTCTGTGTAAACTAAACCACAGGGATTCTAAGTTCACCCAGGCTGAGCAACTCATTTGCTTTACATTAGCATAAGTCATGTACAGAAAGTCCCTGAATCCAGACTCACGTGGTAAACAGAGCACTGTGTTAGCACTCTCAGATGCTGATTGATGAGCCAGTATCAAGGGCTATAGTACCTACTCTAACTTTTGGGTGATTAAGTGGGTTTGAGTATTCACAGAATTAAAACATATTAAGTGTGTAGAAACTTGGCTTAGTAATCGCTCCTCTTTTCTTTATGCTCCTTACATAGTAATGAGAGAGAGAGACGTTCATGCTTTGCATGACTGTTAAAGAAATAAGCCATCAAATCCTATTGAATCTGAGTAGGCTTCTGGCTTACCTGTCCGTATTTAGAGACTCTCATAGAAGGTGTGAGCAATTAAGGAGAAACTTATCTGTGCTATTAAAATGTATGCTTATCTAGCTAAGTGCATTTCTCTAAGCTTGAAACTGGTAGCAGGTGGGTGTCCACATAAAAGGATAATATGACGATCCTCACAGTAGGAGTAAGTAGAATTTTGGTATTCTAACCAGAAAGATTGTGTCAGCCTCTTGCAAGCTGAGTTGTTTATTTAGGATTTTTTTCAAAGTCTGTTGAAATAAGATGGTGATCTTCAGATTTATACCCACTGAAATTTGTGGATTTTTGTAGTTATCTGGTCCTGTATCTTATATTTTTTGTGAGCTGGAAAAAAAAGCAGAGCTTGTCTGGAAGGATGCTTGCATTGAAATTTCAGTGTTGTCTGCTGAGTTAGATTCACTATTTGGCTATGGAAATGATCCCCAACCTATCAACAACTCTATACACTGAGAAACTTAAACTTATTTGGAAGAGTACTGATTTTTTTTTTTTATACACACAGTAGATTCTAAAGAGCTTTTTATATAGTTCAGTTCAAGTGGTTAAAGAAAGAAAGCATGAGAAATGTAAACATTGTTGACATGAGCTGTTTTCTATTAGTTAGCTTCTGCATATCAAGCAGACTGTTGCCAGCACTTTGCATGCTGTTCCCTTTCCTAAGAAGCTTGTTTGCCAGATACAACACAGGTTAAATGGTGGGAAAAATAATCAGGGGAATCAAGTCTTGGTATAAGCTTCTACTGCTATGTACATGTCTGGCACTGGCGCACCTGCGAACATGTTTACAGGAGCAACTTAATCTACTACATAAACACAAGGAGTGAGACTTCTGTATTACCTCACTGAAGCTTTCTACTGCATATATCTGGAGATTGAGGGTAATAACGCTAAACAGGATCTCTGCACTGCTTTACACCTTCTTGGATAACTGGTAATCAAAGACTTTGGTGTTAGCTGGGTACTTGCAGCCTTGCTCCTTGGCAACCAGCCCTGGTATTCTTTTGTTTCAAATCTGCACAGCAGTTATCACACTGGCTCAGCACAGAGAAGGAGCAAAAACATTTTTTAAAAAGTGCAAAGGAAGAAGTAGAATTAAGATAAACATTTACATAACTGGGGAAAATTACCCAGGAAGGACTGGAAATCTGATGACATTCTGTTTACTTAGTGCAATATTAAAACAGTTTGTGAGAGATACAAAACAGAACACTTCGTATAAATCACTATGAATGTAAGGACCTGTGAAGCGAGACAGTAAACACTAAAATTATCAAGATGACTCAGCATAATAGAACTTACCCAAAACTATTTTGCACGATACCTTGACTAAAGCTCTCTTGAGAAAAGAAGACAGTACACAGATTCATATTAAGGAAAGATTTTAGGTAAGTAGCACTTTACATCCTCTATGTGTACCATCCACAAGGGTGATCTGGGAGCTCAACTACCCCTGTACAAAGAAAGGCTGAGAAAGCTGGGGCTGTTCAGCCTGGAGAAGAAAAGGTTGTGTGGAGACCTCATAGCAGCCTTCCCAATTCTGAACGGGGCTTACAAGGATGCTGGAGAGTGACTTCTCATCAGTGACTGTAGTGATAGGACAAATGGTAATGGGTTTAAACTTAAACGGGGGAAGTTTAGATTGGATATAAAGAAGAAATTCTCTACTGTAAGGGTGGTGAGGCACTGGAATGGGTTGCCTAAAGAAGTGGTAAATGCTCCATCCCTGGCAGTGTTCAAGGCCAGGTTGGACTGAGTCTTGGGTGACATGGTCTAGCATGTGGTGTCCCTGCCCATGACAGGGGGGGTTGGATCTAGATGATCTTAAGGTCCTTTCAAACCCAAACAATTCTATGATTCCATGGTTCTATCTGCAAACTTTGCCTGTTCTAACCAAATTTAGACATTGTTATTCTATAAATTCAGAAAGACTCAAAAAGGTGCATTCTTGTTTCACTTTTGTTAGGATACTGTTACTAACATTAGATAATCATAAGACCTATTTGTACTTTTCACCCAATTTTGCCAGTAGAGGTAAAGTTGTGCAAAATCTAGGCTCTATATTGACCAGTTCATTTGTCTGCTCAATGCAACCTGACTTTGGTACCTCGGATATGTATTCACCCTTCTATGATATCAGACTCCTTCTAAGAGTTGCACCCTGGTTTTTCCAAAGCAGAGGTTTCACTTGGAAAAACTACCACAATATTTGGCTCTTCATAAAGATTTTCATGCCATCAAATTAGGGTTAAATATTTTCTGTCAAGATTTCATTGTAATCCTAAACAGGATATTTCGAGAGTTAAAGTACAATTGCAGTATTGGAGGAGGTGCTGGCAAGCATGGAAATGGATGTTCCCTGTTTTGGCTGTGCTACTCTAGCAACCCTCTTGATTACAACTTGTGGTGTGTGAAAGCAAGCATCAAACCAATCAGATAGGCAAGGATGGAAAGAAGTAGCTAAAGAGGTCTGGGAAAATTCCACAATTGGGAGATCTAAGCAAAAAAGTTGGAGAATTATTAATGTGCAGATGGATTAGAAATCCTTCTCCAATGGGAAAAGAACACAGCAACCACAGATTTCTCATTTTTAAAATAAAATACAAAGATCACTTCTTTAACCAAAACTTTTCAATAATAGCATAAGACAAGCATATTCATTAAAATAACAGAACTACCCTTCTCACTGCCTGGGAAAAGAGAGAAAAATAGTTTTGTGCGCAACTTAAATTTTGTAATAAATACTGTGTAAGAACATAAGATAGATAACATATGTCATGATAAATAGAGTCTAATCTACCAGGAGGCATTTATTAATAAAAACTACAGTGACAGCCAAAACAAACAGACCTCCACAGAGCTCATTTCTGCTTCGTGTTCTTTATTTGCCAGTGATGTCTAGAGCTCTGTACTCAGCAGTGAGACATATAGTAGCTGAACAATAACTCAGAAGATGGATACAAAATACTCATTTACGCCAGTACATATGGAGACATAGGAAAGACTCTGGCGCTAGGTGAGATGAGACAGCAGAGAAGAGGAAAGTAAGGCTAATGAAACACAGTGAACTCAGAAGCATAACTGTGAAAGGAGTCCTGGGAGGAGGACAGATGAGTTGCTTGAGTGCTGGAGCTGATTTATTCAGTTTTTGTGGGAATGAAAACTAGCTGCAGATCCCAGTCCACTGTCAGTTCTGAACATCTGGACAGATTCTGGACTTGCATCTAAATGCTGTGTTCCCCTTTTCTTCTCACAATTTCTTGCCCTTCTCTTTGTTTCTTATGTGTCTCTGCTTGGTGACAGACACATGCTCCTTGGGGATGTACTGTTTGAGGATTTCCCCATAGCAAATGTTTCTGGACTTTGTCAAGTCAATGGGGGCCTGGCTCTTAGATCAGTACCTGCGATCAGTGTGGCACAGTGCCCAGCCCAATGAACTGGCAGTAAGATGTAAATGCACCTTTCTCCAACCTATTTTTGTCAAAGCAGCTGTGTTTAAAACACCAGGAGGATGTCAGGGGAGTTTTGGTGTTCTAGTCATTGTCATATCATATCTTACTTTATTTAGTTTCATTTTGTTTCATTATTTTAACCTCTGGAAGCAGGTTCTATTTTCTCTCTGTTGTGGTTTAACCCCAGCTGACAGCTATGCACCATGCACTCCCCACCATATTGGGATGGGAGAGAGAATCAGAAGAGTAAAAGTGAGAAAGCTTGTAAGTTTAGATAAGGACAGTTTAGTAAGTAAAACAAAAGTGTTGCATGCAATCAGAGGAAAACAAGGAATTAATTCATCACTTCCCACAGGCAGGCAGATATTCAGCCATGCCTGGTGCTGCATCAAGTGATATGTAGGTGTTACTTGAGAAGAGAAAAACACCATCATTCTGAATGTCCCCCCCTTCTTTCTTCCCCCAGTTTTTACTTTTGAGCATGATATTATATGCTATGGTTGGTCAGTTGGGGTTAGCTGTCTCAGCTGTATCCCCTCCCAACTTCTCATGCACCCTCAATCTGTTTGCTGGTGCGGTGGTGTGAAAAGTAGAAAGGGCCTTGACTCCCTGTAAGCACTGCTCAGCAACAAGGAAAGCATCCCTTTATTATCAGCACTGTTCCCAGCACTAACCCAGAACACAGCCCCGCACTAGCTACTATGAAGAAAATTAGCTCCATCCCAGCAAAAACCATCGCACCTTTGTAAGCAAATGACTCAAAGGCCAGTAAAAATGTAACCCCTTCAAAAAGCCTAAAGCTTAGCCTTTCTCTGAAATGATATGGCAAGTTATTTCTCTGTCCTAAAATTGTAACCTATTGTTGGTGTTAAAATATAAGTAAATAAACGAACAGGAAAGTTGTATGTGCACCCAAGAGACTTGATCAGCTAAGGAAATCAAAAGTACTTTTCTAATCACAGAAAGGAGAGTGGGGATATATTTGCAACAATAACAGCCAATTTCAGAAATTTATTAAGCACGGCACAGATTTTTGAGATTTGTGCAACATAATTTCCCTTCCCCTCCCTTTTCCCCAAACAAAAAAAAGTTTTGGTTGAATGAGGGCACAATTCACATGATGGTGTATGTTAAAGGAGTAGGGAAATATTAATTCATAACAATTTGCTTTTCTCTGAAACAGATTAATGAATGTCTTACAGAAATTTGGTGTCTACAGTAATAATACTATTTTTTTTTTTTTTTTTTTTTAGAAATGGTTCATCACTTCCCCACAGGTTAAAAGCCTCCAGGTTTTTTACTCACATACCGAGAAGAGCAAGATGAGCATTCTCTCTCAAGCCATCTAATATTCAGGCACATGATGAGTATATGTCCCTGTATTTCCTATTTAAGACACAGAGTATCATATCTGAATTTATTTTCCATTAGGATGGTGTTAAGTAGCTGTTACCAGTAACATGAATTAAGAGTACTGTAATATAATTCTTCCACAGAAGTGATATTTGAAGAGATTTCTCCTCAGACTGTAAGGGTTCCTTATCCATAGTTTCCAGGGGTTCATTTTTCATGGAAGAAACTCCCTTCCTTAATACACAGAGCTGAGCTTGCTGTTGAAGCCCTGACTTACTGGTATGTTAGCAGTTCTTGGCATTTGCAAGTACAATATGTAAAAGTGATTGGTCTTGAAGCTTAGATGGGGAAAAAAAAACCAATTCATATCTGATCTCTTGCTCAGCTTTTGCACTTGGGAGGTCTCTGGCATACTAGAACAATCAAAAAAATTGGCTTTCAAAATCAAAAGTCATAACAATCTACTTAGTAAATTGGCCAGATTTGTTGGGAGATCTAACAGTTGATCTGCAGACATCTGCCTTTACTGCCTCTGTCACTCAGTAAAAGTATGTTTATTCCTAGTTAGTCTTGCTTCTCCCCATACTCAGTGAAGCCATTTTTGTTGTCCTACCTGTTTCTGGCTAAAAAAGGTCATTCTGACTCTTGTTGTCCATGTAGCTGCCTTCACCAAAAATGGTGGACTGGACTTTTGCCTTTCATTTTCACATGAGCCCCTTAGTTGTCTCTATATCATGTTAAGCCCTGATTTGCCCTACTATGGCTGTTCCCTCAAAACTTGGTTGCAGAAAAATTATCCTTATAGTTGTCACCGATTAAGAGATTAATCATCTTTAAGTTGGAAACCTTTGGCCAAAGTTGTGATATGCCATCTCCACTCTTTTTCTCACTCCAGTATTGGTCAGGGCTGGAGTGATACCAGCAGCCAGAAGGGTTGTTCTGGGACAATGGAAGCAGCAAATGTAGCCAGGATCAGGCTATGACTCACTGCTCCAGAGTCCTCATGCCGTGCTGTATGGGGTTCTGCCAGTGCTCCTCTCTGTGACTGGGAATGTCATGGCTGGCTTTGGCAAGATGTGCCAATAATTACTGAGTGGGTTAAGGAGGAAACATAAAATAGCTGGAGTTTCAACCTTAATGAAAGCAGGGCTATTTTATTTCAGTGTAACTGCTTTCCCTCAAGCTAATCCATGTATGTCTTTTTGTAGTTATGACTCACCCTGTTTCACCCCAGAAAACTAAGTCTCCTTTTTACCATGCCACTTCATCATCTAATTGTTGGTTCTATGCATTATGCGAGATGGTGCTTTGGCACAGCAGGCCGAACTGATCCCCGTTGCAAGTGCATTAACTTGGAGCTACCTCCAGAAATGAATGTGTATAGAACTTCAGATTACTTTAATCAGAGTATTTCATATTCATGAACTTGTGTTTAAAGAGAGTTGTGCAATTAAGATCATTCATAATGCTGCAGGGTATTCAAGCTAAGATAAAAAAGGTAACTTGTTTTTTAACGGCGCAAATCAAACTCCTGCTGTGGTTATGAAGGCTTGATGCAGTGTGTATGGTCAGAGAAAGATTTAGTGGTTGTGCTGCAGTTCTCTGAGTGCATGTAAAAGAATAATAGTGCTTTCTGATAAACAACATGTTAATTTTGCTCAATACTAATGGCTGTAACCAAGGCTAAAGCTCATTAATATGCATAATAACTGCATTGGATCAATACAGTGCTTATCTGTAGCCCCATCCTGAAAACTGGGAAAGGACAAGATTTTAGGAGATAAGCTGCTGTGTCTTTCCCGTCTCTCATGCCCCTTAGAATTCCTCAGCATGCGAAAATACATTCACCTTTTTCTGAAGGGAAAAAACCCACAGTAGATGTTTTTTCTGCACACGCACAGTTTCATAGTATCTTGCTGTTTGCCTGACTCATTCAAACCCTAGGAAGCCGTCCTTTGCCTAAAATAAGGTCTGCTGTGGGAAAGCAGAGTTTTGTCCCAGTAAGTCTGCAAATGGTACTTATGAAAGAGGTTTAAAAATGTTTCCTCTGTGTTTTTAACACATCATGCAATTAATAATCGGTTTTGTATTCCCTTCTGGCTTAAGTTACAAAGAAAGAAGGCATTCAGCATGATTCTTCCTGTTTTCCACAAATCTCACAGCAACTTTACATGAAATTGTTCAGGAGGGAAGCTCAAGAACTGATCTGGGAAAGCTTGAGAAACAGTTTATCTGTTGATATAGACTGAGCCCTCTGCTTTTTGGCACTTCCCTTAAGAAAACTCATCTGAGGGAGAGGCTGTTGGATAGGAAAACATCATCTCCTCCAATCTCTTGATGAAGTGCAGATCTTACCTACAAAGGAAGCAACATTTTTTTCTCATATTTCTTTGCATGCTGGCTCTGCAATCCAGGAGACAAACCTGGCAGTATCTGTTAATGTATTATGCTATCAATCCCTTCTCCCTTTAGCACAGAAATATCTATGGGACTTGTGTGTCCCAAAGCCTGTACCAGGTCCCCTAGTTCCTGACTCAGCCCCATGCAGACTTCAACTTTAAACATTTTGTGAAGGTGGATCTGAAGGGTTTGAGGTTTAGATTTACATACATTCACCTGCACTCATTTTTCTATCGCTTTACCCCCCAAAAAAACAAAAGCTTTTTAAATTTTGGTATACCACTTTCATCTTCCACTCTACTGGTTTTTGAACCTCACAGATACTCATTTACAATTGCAGTGAAGGCTAACTAGCAGTTTCTCTGGCACTGTACTTAGGAAATGTAACCTGATTTTTGCCATACTCATTTCTATGCCAGGCACAAATGCTGCTCTGCATGGCACTGGGAGACCTGAAAAGCTGATATAATCAGATATAGTAATGTTTGTAACTCTTCCCAATGAGACAGGCATTAAACCACTGCTTTAAAAGTTTTGCATGGATAAGAGGATGGGTTTCAGTTTAAGTCAAATTTTAGTGCCCTAATATAATGGTATCAGCACGTCACTTAGGAGCTTGTGTTTCTGCTTTTCTCATTACAGGTCTAGTATGTGTCATCAGGAAACTCTAGAGAAATAAGCAGCTGACAAGTACACAGGCATGAGTTCCAGTGTGTGCTCCCAGCAGTACCATACCTGGCCTCAAATGACTCTTCCAGGAGAACCTGTGTCTTACATCTTCCAGCCCCATCAGAAAGTCTCAGATGGCAGCAAGCACCCATGCTTGGACAACTTAACTGAGCCCTAGCTGTTCATATTAGGATGAGCTGAGGTAAGTTAGCTACTTCAGTGCAAGCTCTCAAAGCTCAGTTGAATGATTTGGCTGGCTCTGGACTAGGTTGTAGGTAAAGTGTAGGTAAACTTTATTCTACAGCAAAACCCCACCTTGAATGTCAGGAAAACTCCAAGTAGTTTCACAAGAAAAAAATCAAATTGTCTCTGGTGTTTTTGTCAGGTTCTGAACAAGATTGTTCTTGATTTGTAAAACTTAACCAGATGCTGTTAAATGGCTGTCACCCCTTATTGGTCATGAATTCACTGGTAGGTGAACTGACACAATGTTTAGCTCACAGAGAAGTAAGTCAGGTTTGTAAAGGAGTTTGAGATTCACTAAACAGATTGTTGACTATAAGACCATAATGGTGAACGCATCGATCCTTCACAATACGCGGCGTTCTTCATTCAGAAAAGTCACAGAAGCTGAAGAACAAATGACGGTTGTACATTGCAGCTCTTATAGAAATTTAAATTTTAATAAACTGCTGAAGTTTTTTCTTAATATCCAGATCCAACAGTAATTTAGCTTCTATATCTGTTCTCATGCATAGAGAAATACCTTCTCAATTTGTTAGGACTAGATGTACTGCAAAGCATAAGCTGGCAAATGCGAATGATTATGTCTATGGCATTATATATTAATGAAAGTTTTCTTGAGAAAGCTAAAAGATTTTGCTATAGAATTTTCCATGAATTGCAATGGATACATGGTTGAACACCCCATACTGGAATTCATAATTACTCTCATTAGAAGTTCTGCCACTGCCTTCTTTCGTTGTGCAGAGGTCTCTGCTATATTTTTCTTCTCTTTTTTTTTGTTCTTCTGCTCCATACAAATACCTCTGTGATGGATATGACAGAGTAACTTATAAAATAATCAAATTTCTACAGTTTTTCACTGTTTTTTGCCCTCTATACTTTACCCACTCTTATCTAATGATACATGTTAAGAGACAACCAATAGTTTAAACAAGTGTTTTTTTCAGAGGACTTCAAGCAAGACATTTTGGAGATTCTAGAAAGCTCAAATAATTTATTTGAGCGCAACTCTTATACTTATATCCCATAGCATCTCCCAGTTCTGGAAAGAGGGAGAAGCATCAAAGTACTGTGGCACAGTTACTTTTTCAATGTCATTACTGTTTTAACCTCAACTAGAAGAGCTTGACATCTAGAAAAATGTCCTAGCCATGTGGATCTATCCCATTATGAGGTGCTCTAAGTTTCTGTGCAAATCTTTAAAGTCTTGGGGATTGTTCTGAAGAAATGTTTCAAAATTTTTAACTTCCAGAACCATTTCAGGATGAAGAAATGGCTTTTCAAATTCTCCATGCCTTTCCCAATATTAGTTTTTATAGGTAGGTGGATTAGTACATTTCTGTTTCTGAAACCAGTAACTGTTAAAGAAAACTTACTACTTGCATACTAGTTCAGTTGTAAGCAAATAATATCTAGCTAGCATTTTATATAATTTTTGTGAATATAGGATAGCAAACTACGATTTTATTGAGAGATTCTATGCTCTGACAGGAGATCAGAGTTTCTCTTCCGATTGTAGTTTTTTTTTCCTCCAATGTTTTCTTCAGAAGGATCAAGATTATTGTAGCTGAACAGAAAAGCATCTTTTCCCACTGATTTGAAATCAAAATGTAAAGCAAATTAGTGTTGTAATAAAACTTAGTCCACAAATAAAGATAAGGAAGAAGAAATGAATACCCTCAAACCAAACAATCAAACAAATCCATTTCCTTTTTTTTTTTTTTCTGTTTTTTTGTT
>JASSUY010041820.1:0-15327 GCA_032466535.1 Forpus xanthops
ACCTCACTTGGAGTATTGTGTGCAGTTCTGGTGTCAACATAAAAAGGACATGGAACTGTTGGAACAAGTGCAGAGGAAGGCCACAAGGATGATCAGGGGATGGGAACACCTCTCATATGAAGATAAGCTGAGAAAGTTGTAGCTGTTCAGCCCAGAGAAGAGAAGGCTGCGTGGAGACCTCATTAGTAGCCCTCCAGTATCTGAAGGGGGCCTATAGGGATGCTGGGGAGGGTTTCTTCATTAGGGACTGTAGTGTGAGGACAAGAGGTAACAGGTTCAAACTTAAACAGAGGAAGTTTAGATTGGATATGAGGAAGTTCTTTACTGTTAGGATGGTGAAGCACTGGAATGGGTTGACCAAGAAACCTGTGAATGCTCTATCCCTGGTGGTGTTCAAGGCCAGGTTGTACAGAGCCTTGGGTGGCATGGTTTAGTGTGAGGTGTCCCTGCCCCTGGCAGGGGTGTTGGAACTGGGTGAAGGTCTTTTCCAACACTAACTATTCTATGATTCTATGATTCTGTAAATACAGCAGAGCATATAGGAAAGGAAACATGCCTTCCAGGCATGTTGAAAAGGATATGAATCTTCCCAAGACAAAATAATTAGCAGGATATTAATGGGGCAGCATAACTGATGGTATACAGTATATAGTATACAGTATACAGATGGTATACTGAGGATTTCTGCTCTTCTGAATTTATCCCTTGTGAATTGTAGAATCACAGAATTTTTAGGGTTGGAAAGGACTTTAAGATCATCTAGTTCCAACCCCCCCCCGCCATGAGCAGGAATGCCTCACTCTAGACCATGTCACTGAACACTCTGTCAAACTTGACCTAGTTAAAATACAATTAATTAGTTATTCATCCAATGTTCAGATAAATTTGGAACTTTACTTAACAATTAAGATTAAGAAGCTTCTCCCCAGACTGAATGAAATACAGATATTTATATCTTTGGAGGAGGGGAAGGGATCACACAATCCTGCTTCTGAACTGCCATGTGGCTGCACCAGTGCACACACACACATATCCTCACAGCAAATTCTCATCTGGAAACCTAGCAGCAGCTTCTGTTCTGACAAGTCCATGAGCGGTAAAAAAACAATCAAAACTACAACTAGAAGACAGAAAAAGTCCAAAATCCTAAACTGTTTCCTTATCCAGCAGCAGAAGTTTGAATTATTTACTTTTTGGTCATGAATAAAGGATTACCAGCATCCTTATGCACCCTTGCATGGGACTCTGAACTACTTTGCTTGTCTGGATGACAAGTCTGTAAAGATTATATTTAATGATGGCTCTCTCCTCTGGTCCCCAGCCTTAGCCCCCTGTGCATGCTTATTCTTGCACAAGTGTCCCTGCACACATCTGACACCATATCCAGAACCTCCATTCTACTGGGCGACATTTCTGAGCTAATATGCCCCAAAATATGGTTTGCCTTTGTGGAGATTAAGAAATAATGAGACTCCAAAATGTCACTTCCTCTTGGGTGTACCTTTCCTGATTCTTTAGCTGGAATCACAGTCAGGGTGTCGGGATGCCAGCAGGACAGCTGATTTTAAATCACAGATTTGATCCAGAGAGGGCAGCAGTCAGGGCGGCTACCTGTGAGTATGTGTGCATGCGTACACATTGTGTATTCTTGCACGTGTGTAAGCACTCTTACATCTTCCATAGCACACATGCATAATTTTTATGTAACATACAGCTTTTATAACTGCACTCACTGTTATAAACACACACAGGGGCAACTGCAACGGCTGTGAGGGTAATTCCCCTGTGTTGAATAGGGGGGTGCAATGTGGCACAGATCCCATGGCTATGTCTGCTGCTGCTGAGCAGAAGCTCACCTGTCCATTTTCTTTTATCTTCCTGAGCCCTTACATCATCGTTGTTTCTCAGGGACTGTGCTTCATTCAGAACCCAGCACGAAATTATTCTCAGCAGTGTGCTTAGCTTTGCACTCTTTGGTATCAGCTTTCACAAGCCCTCCCCAAGTCCGTTTAGCCTGGCTTTTGTGGTCTCCCCAATGTCTTCTGTAGTGTTGACTGACCTACATAACTTTGTGTCACCTCTAAATGTCTCCTGGCTGTTCCCTTCTCTCAGTGTTAATGGGCAATATGTCAGGTGATCATCTTGCTTCCCAGAGGTAGAGGGGCTCTGTTCTGGAAAAGCAGCTTTCCTGAAGCATCATGCAAATGCACAAGTATTTGTTGTTTCAGGCAGGAATTGTTCTGTTTCCTGCATCTCTTGTCTGTCGACATAAATGTATTAATAAAACGATGTGATTTTTTTACACAGTTCTCAGCAGGAGACAGCTCTCAGCTCTGAGAGTTCTGTCAGGTGGTGGATTTTTTTTTTTGCCATGATATTGCTTAATTCATTATATTTTCATCATGACATATTGAGCTTCTAATAAAACACCAGTTTACTCAAAGCATCGTGTTTGATAGATCCTAATAATGCAAAGGGAAGGGAAGCAGCGAGAGAACACTTTGTTGCAGTACACTGCTTTCCTCCTGCAAAACACGATAAACTGCAATGCAAATGCATCAGCCATATTTCTTGGTATTTCCACATATTTTGTGAACAGAAAAGAACACTTTTTTTTCCCAGATTGACTATTTCTGTTGATTCTAGGGGTATGACTTCATCTGAAAATGTAAACTGCAAACAGAATAGCCTAATTGCCAATGAAACCATTGCACAGTGTGACCCTGGCAAAGTAATAGAATGGCTGTGACACCAGTCACTCTGTCCTGGAAACAAACCCCCCCAGACATCAACTATTGCATGACACCAAGGCACAGCATCACCTCCCCAGCTCAAGGCAGTGGTACAGGAATGTGTTCTAAGCTCTTCTGAAGCATCTGCCATGCAGGGAGAGGCATCACAGACAGCAGAACTTCTTCCATTTCCTCATGCAGATTTACTAAGCTCTTCAAAGACAGCTTGGATCAAGAAATTTTACAGTTAGAAGAGATAAAGAGGTATTAGCTGTTGAAATAATGAAGAGTAGGTTTTTAGAAATCACATATTCTGATGCATTGAGGAATCTTTCACATTCTAGAAGTATAGGCTTCAGGTGGCCGAGAAGGTCAGTGACAATTTTGCTTGTATCAACAGTAGTATGGTCAGCAGGAGGAGGACAGTGACTATCTCCCTGTACTCAGCACTGGTGAAGTCACACTTCAAATATTGTGTTCAGTTTTAGGCCTTTCACTAAAAGAGAGACATTGAGGTTCTGGGTAGGGTCCAGAGAATGGTGATAAAACTAGTGAAGGGTCTGGAGCTCAAGCCTTAAGAGGAGCAGCTGAGGGAACTGGGTTTTTTTAGCCTGGAGTAAAGGAGGCTGAGGAGAGACCTTCTCTCTCTCCACAGGTGACTGAAAGGAGGTTGTAGTGAGGGGGATGTCAGTCTCTTCTCTGAAGTAACAAATAATAGGACAAGAGGTAATGGCCTCAAGTTGTGCCAGGTGAGGTTTAGAACTGATACTAAGAAAAACGTTTAATATTAATCCATTAGGCAGCTATGCACTTGCTGGCCACAATTTTCAAAACTACTCATTGTTATTCCAATGCACATTTGAGAATCCCACCCATGTATTGTCATGTGATTATGGTCTGTATAAAAATATTTCTTTTCTTTTTTCTTTGTCATTTTTTTTCTTTTCTTGAAGTAGAATCACAGAATGGTTTGTATTGGAAGGGACCATAAAGATCATCCAGTTCTGATTCCCCTGCCACAGGCAGAGACAACTTTCACTTGACCATATTGCTCAAGGCCCATTCAACCTGGCCTTGAGCACTGCCAGGGATGGGTCAGCCACAGCTTCTCTGGGCAGTCTATGCCAGGGCCTCAATCGCCCTCACAGGAAAGACCTTCTGCTAATGTCTAATCTAGATTTACCCTTTGTCAGTTTAAAGCCATTCCTCCTTGTCCTATCCCTACACATTCTTGTAAAAAGTCCCATATACATGATAATTATATAACTAATGTGTGCTATTATATATGAAAGATTTCAGTTATAGTGTTTGTATTAGGGTATAATGTTACATACTGTAACATGCATGATATATGATGTGTAATTATAATTCAACTGTTCACACATGTGGCATATGCACTGTATATGAAGTATGCATATATATGTATATTAATATAATATTTTAGAGACTTCTATTATTTTTTTTTTTCATAAAGTGAGCAGGGTTTATTTCATGAAGAAAAAGTAAACAAATTGACTTTAAAATTCGAGATGTCTGAAGATGCAAAAAGAACTACTAAATTCAAATATTTTCAGTTAAAAGATTGAAAATATTGACTTGAATTGTTACTGATAATGTATTTCAACATATATATTTTGTGAAGATAAAACATTTTTTCATTTCATTTTGCTGCATTATCCTCTTAAATTTTCCTCTTACGCATCTTAATAAAATAACTGTGGGCCAAACGTATTGATGGTACAACTTAGTCTGTTGTTTTGTTGTGTTTGACAATGAAATGCAGCCAGACTTTCAGAAGTTTTTATTTAACATCAAGGTGCCTAGATCCTTTATTTCTAGGATTATAAAATATGACGGAGCAAGATAAAAAGAATTAACATTTTTCAGCCAACTAAATTAAGCTGAATGACTGAGACAGATAAGAGAGCTGAGCTATTGAAAAGAAAGTAAATTACCATGCCTGCTCAGGTGCAAGATCCCTTTCTTGTAATAAATTTCAGTTCAACTTTTTTGACTTGTTTCCCTCGATTTAGAAAAAAGCAATAGACTGAAAAAGGGCCAAGAAGCCTCTTTCTTCTTCTACTCTGCTGTGCTTAAATGCTAATACAAAATACTTTGTGTTTGCTTCAAGCAGTCTTTCTCAATCAGAATGGAAACTGTGTAGCACATAAAGTCTCTTAAAAAATGTGTATTTAGCACAGTTTGATAATTTCAGATCAAAAAAGTTCATTCCAAGATGTGGACAGTCTGGGGAGGTGTCATGGGTTTAGCAGCAGCAGTCGTTTTTCTCTTTCATTGTAACTGGTGCAGTACTGTTTTTTTTGATTTTGGGCCTGGGAGCAGCGCTGATAACACCAGTGTTTTCAGTTACTGCTTGGCAATGTTTTGGTCTGACCAAGGACTTTCTGAGTTTCATGCCCTGCCAGGGAGGAGGGGAACCTGGGAGGAGGCCGGGAGCAGAGACAGGGCACCTGGCTCAAGCTGACCAAAGAGGTATTCCATACTACAGCACGTTATGCCCAGGATGTAAAACAGAGAGCAGAGACCTGGAAGGGGGGGGGGGTGGTGGTGGTGGTGGTGCACTGCATGGTCGGACTTGGTATCAGGTGATGAGCTCTGGTACTCTCTTTTCTTGTATTTCTCTTATATTATTACTGGTGGTATCAGTAGTGATTTGTGTTATACCTTAGTTACTAAACTGTTCTTATCTCAACCTGTGGGAGTGGCATTCTTTTGATTCTCCTCCCCATCCTCCCAGAACTAGGGAAGAAAGAGGGGAGAGTGAGTGAGCAGAACTGCATGAGGGCCTTAAACAACAACAGGAGGGTCCAAAGAAGGGCCACAAAGATGATCCAAGGACTGGGAAGCCATGTGAGGAAAAGCTGAGAGCTGGGTTTGTTTAGTCTAGAGAAAATAAGGCTCAGGGGAAACCTGTTCACTGTGTTCCAGTACTTGATCAACTATTATGTCTAAAGGTTCATATGTACACAATCAATTCTTGATATCACTTAGCTGAGTCTTCAAAGTCCAGCATGTTGTCAATCCCTTATGAAGGATCTGTTGTGATCAGGAATCTCTCAGCCTCGCGGAGTCACCTGGGGAGGTAGCCCTGTTCCAGGGGAGATCATTTCATTGCTTATTTAGCCCTTGGCTTTAGTGTTGCTATCTGTCACTGTAAATTAGCCATCCCACCCCAGATGAACCCATTCCCACTCTCACTGGTGGGTATCACTTGGGCAAGGTTGGGAAATAAAGATCAGGTTGGTAGGGATGAGCACACACCAGGTATGCACAGAGATTTTCACACAGCATGCACAGATATGCACCTACAGGTCTGCACACACATGCACATGCACCCAGGTCTGCACACACACATTCACATAGGTCAGGAAGCACAGTCAGAACTCTGTTTGGCCAGGAGCAGCTCCTGCAGCAAAGCTAGCATGATGTCCAATTTGTATGCGATTTGCGGTGGCATGTAAGAAAGAGGAGCTTGTCTTATAGCTCATTATGCAAACTGGATCAAACTTGCACTTTTCTCTTTTTATATCTCTGCAGAGATAGTTTTCCCTGTCATTGCAAAGGGCCTTCATCTGATGAGTGTCTGCACAGCAGATGAGAGCAGTGCAGAAGAGGATGCTCTGCCACTATTCTGATTTGCAAAATCCTCACAGGGGAAGCTAGCCGAAGGCTGGAGGTTTGAGTGAAACTGGCTTCTGCGGCCTCCATTTCTTTTCTATGGGGGGCATTTCACATGGTCGCTGTGAGGACAAACTTCACGAGTGTACCCTTCAAAATATGTCTAAGTAGGAATTAATGCTGTTTGGAGATTCTAATTAGGCACACCTAATACCAGTTCTTCTGTAGGACGCTGCCCCATGCCCCTAAGAGTCCTTTTCTCTGTTCATTACATCCCTCATAAGGGCTCTCTGAAAGGAGATCTGGGGGCAGTTTTCTCTCAACCTTGTAACACCACAGAGTAAGGCTTGTCAGACCACAGTAACACCAAATGATAAAGTGAACACACTGAGTTTACACCCACCCAGGCAAGGGGTTGGTCCTTGCCTGTCCTTACCTGTCCATACCTGTCCATGCATTAGGATAGTAACTTTTCCCCTCACCGCTGTATCAGGTAATTGTGCACACAAGTGTGCGGTACACGTGTGTGGAACCAAGTCAGACACATGTCAAAAGTGTGCAACACTCCCATGAAGATGCATTTGGAGACTCAATGGTAAATTAATCTGTTTCCAAATGATAGCACTAGGATCTAGCTCATGATGTGAACTCTAGTTGCATGTGTTTCATCCAAATAGCACTGGTCTCTTGCTCTTGTTGTTTCCTCCTAGCACGCTTGGCAGCAGTAGGAGCTCTGAGCACAGAGAAACACCTTCATAAGTGGTGAGCAGGACAGGGTCCTACTGTAAGCTCTGTTGTCTCTTCAAAGAAGCAGGAAAAAAAATTATGTTACGCTGCCTTGCTGACGTGTTTCCAGATAATCTACTGATGGCTATACAGCCACATACAAACTGTGCAGCTTGAGCTGGGACTGGAGTGAGCTATGGGCTGTAGCTGCCTTCTCTTTTTAAGCTCTGGAACATATGGAGCACAGTATCACAAGCAGTGTTTTTTTCAGGAGTGCTCCTAGCTTGACTCTGGGCACTGTTTTGCAAGGTACTGACAGATACAGATGGAAGGACAAGTCTTGCCTCACCTTGAGACATTCTCACCATGAATAAGGTTAAGAAGTAGGGGATGTGGAAGCAGAAAGAGATACACTATTCTGATCAGTCCAGACAGAAAAATTTAGGATAAATTTTAGGATAAATGCAGTTCGTGGGCCAGGAGCACAGTGAGACACAAGCATCCTCACTGGTACCAATCTGGGAATTCAGCTGTGGGCTCACCAAAGCTGCACCACCATTGAGGGCTCACCCAGAGAGTATCCAAATAACACATGCTTGGACAACTGCCTTCTTACTGTTCTTCTCTTAAAGAAGGTCTGTTATCAGTAAGGCAAGACCCAATAAACTAATACTAGAATTGTTTGTAGAGGTAAAAGCTTTTCAAATATGGCACAAGAACAGAAACATGTGGCCTAGAGAAGTCTCTTGGAAACTTGCATTGACAGTGCATTAATGAAAACATCTTTTTCTAAGGGGAAGCAAGAGCAGGCTTTGTAGAGGGCTGGGTTGGCAGTTGAGCCTACAAATATCCACAAATATGAAGACCACTTTTCCAATCAGATTTTCCCCCAGTTGTACATTCAGTTAGATAATATTGCAAATTATTCATGAAGATGACTGGATCACCTGAGCCTGCATGGAGCAGTATTTTAACAGAATTCTGACATAAGAGGAAAGCGAGTAGTAACAATTAACTATAAGGCTACAAGTGCATATTATTCTGTTCATGCCCTTTCAAGCAGTGTCACTTACATTATGTCTAAGATTCACTAAAGCCATTTAAATTATTTAATTTCTAAAGCATAGGGAGCTCGTAGACATGGTAGCATGAAGCCATGCTGGTCTAGGGGCTGTCCTGGACAGGATTAGGGTACACAGAGGAATCAGCATTCCCAGCAGGCACAGGGACTGCAGCAGACTGCACGTTCTCATCAGGAGTCATAAACATGTGAAGGAAAGTAAAATTACAGGGTCTCAATAAAGAAATCAAGGAGAGGTGTTTATTTCAGACTCTATTATGCATAGTATTAGAAAACACCAATCAGTACTGGAAATTATTTTTGGAGAATCTGGAGAAACAGTCAGACGCTTGCATGTCATCTGCATAACAATGAAACCAAAGGTTACCCGATTAAAAATAGAATGAAAAAAGTGAACAGCAGAAGGAACAACAAGATTCGGTGATAACAAGGTACGAGAAATGTCTTTTTCCACAGTATAGCAGACATGGTAATTCACTAAGAAATGGTGGCTAAGCAAGAGAAGGAACAGGACTATGAGATTATACAGAAGGAATTGCAAATTTCTGTTCCCTAGGCTAATGGTGACAGGGAAACTGTCAGACCCAGTCCCAGCAGGGCAGAGTCCATGCCCTCTTCTCCCACTCAGTGGGAGCTGCTGATGCTGGTGGCTGAAGCCAGCAGCTGACAGGCATCACTGCACTTAAAAGCCATTCAGTGTGTGTTTGAAACATAAGTTCCCTTTCACATACCACCTCAGCAAGTGAAATAAAGCTATCAACGCTGTTCAAGGAAATCCACCTCAAAGACAATTCTGCAAGGGGGAAAGGCCATTCCTGAGCCCAGCAAGGGCTGAAGAGTGAGAACTAATAGGGGGTAGATTTAGATTAGATATCAGGAAAAAGTTCGTCCTTGTGAGGGTAGAAAAGCCCTGGCACAGGCTGCCCAGAGAAGCTGTGGCTGCCGCGTCCCTTGCAGTGTCCAAGGTCAAGTTGGACAGGGCTTGGAGCAACCTGGTCTAGTGGAAGGTGTCCCTGCCCAAGGAAAGGGGCTGGAACTAGATGGTTTTTAAGGTCCCTTCAAACTCAAACCATTCTAAAATTTATTATATGATTCCATCAATATAATGGTGAATAAATTATTGTTATATATTTATTATATATTATTATATGTTCACTCTACCATATCTAAGTACACCTCATGGTTTAGGGAACCATGGACGCTTCTGCGTTTTCTCAGCTCTGTTTGCAAAGCAAACTGGAAATCTTCAATTAAAGCCTTCACATTTGAACTACACTATGATGCTAATTTCAGAGAGAAGCTGTATTTGCAATCCACAAGTCTGTTAAATTGAAACATACCAAGCACAAAGGATATATTTTAGCTTTTACATGTGACAGAAGGAGATACCTGGAATGTCCTAGTTGATATATTAAGTTTCAATTGCATTCAAAATTGTATACATGGATCCTGCATACTTTTTGCAATATTTTTAAGTCTCATTAGTTTCAGCTCTGCACCTCTTGCCCATCTGAGGGAGCAAGGGTTTCACTGTGCTACATCACCTAAATTAGCAGCGAGTTCCTTCTCAGCTGGCTGGCAGGGGCAGAGCAGCTCACCTGGACGCAGGAACTCATACACAGATGGCACAGAGCAGGAGCACCTGAGTACAAGTCACACAGGGGTGCCAGGCTGACATCCCCAGCATCCTGAAAGGTGTTTTTCATGTTCTCTTTCCCCCTTTCTCCACCACTCAGTGTCTTCGCCCCTCTGCAGTGTCCACACAGTCTCAATCTGCTCTGTGCCTATCAGGGGCAAAGAAGGAGCCAGATGAACATTTCAGAGCCAGAAACTCAAAATATACATTTTGCTTTTCAGCTCTACGTATTCTTTATGAAAAAGATATATTTCAAATAAGAAATTCTCATAACAAATCC
Source organism: Forpus xanthops (assembly GCA_032466535.1). Lineage (NCBI taxonomy): Eukaryota > Metazoa > Chordata > Aves > Psittaciformes > Psittacidae > Forpus > Forpus xanthops. The sequence goes on from JASSUY010041820.1 coordinate 10,095, forward strand.
TGATTTTTTTTTTAATATGCATATTTAGCATCACTGATTTTTCATGGAAAGTAGCAGCTCAGGTGGTTAAATACTTTCATAGAATCGTATAATCACAGAAGAGTTTGGGTTGGAAAGAAACATAAAGCTCTTCCAGTTCCGATCTCCTGCCATGGGCAGTGACATCTTCCACTAAACCAAGTTGTTCAAAGTTCTGTCCAGCCTGGCCTCTAAACACATCCTAAAAGAAATAAACTTAGTACCCCTCTGATGTGGTACGAGGTATTGGTTGCACTGTGATGGTTGAGGCTCCAGGTCCTGCCCCTACAGGTTCTGTGTCCCCCCAGCTTTGGGCTATGCCACCACAATGGTAATGCTGGGCCTGGTGGGGCTGGTGCATTTCTGGATGGCCTGGAGGGAGCTGGCTGGTGAGGTGCCCCTGGGCAGGGTGAGGGAGAGGAGGACTCAGAGCCAAGAAAAGGGAAAGACAGTAGAAGAGCAGAAGCACAGTGCTCTGTATTTTCTATTGCATGGGTTCTCCCAGACCCATAAAAGAGCAGTTTGGTGAGGGGTGTGAACGACAGAGTTTGTTTTCTGCATGTGAGAGGCATTTAATTTGAGAAGTTTGGGGTTTGTTTTATTTGTTTCTTTTCTGCTTGTTTCTCTTTATTTTGACTATGTTTTCTATTAAAAAAAAGGCAAAATATTTTGCCAGATAGTGGTGTTTCAGACCAGCCCTGGGGGGCTTCACTCATATATCCTCCAGAAGCACCCATGTCTCAGTGTTCACCAGCCGTAGCAGCAAGTCTTCCTTAGCCAACAGCTCTGACTCACTCATTTAATTTATGTGATGTTACATGTTAAAGAGTCTCTGTAATTATCCAGTAAAGTCTATTATTCTAGATTAGAGCTGAGCTGTGCGAATACAGTAATAGAATATATGACTTTGTTTTAATCCTAAACTAATTTCAGTGTGAACATGCATGAGACAGCTTTATATTCATGTCCAATTTCCATTTACATTGAAACTCTGCTAGTACAAATGTCTACAGTAAATTCGTTCTCAACTGCAGTACAGCTGCATTTGTCATAAGAAAACCATCCAGACTTTACAGGTAGAGCTTTTGAGGAGTGGTGTGTGTGTACAGCCTCCCTTTATTTCCTAACCATGCTCAAGAGCGAGCAACCACTGGGGATGGGAATGAGTGCATCTGCATGCCTGATTCCGGCAGACAGATAAAACCACAAAAGCCAATGGCTGATCAGAAGGTAGGGATGAAACGGCAGCAACACGGACAGTGCTAAATAAAGCAGAAATTGAGGTTCCCCCTAGAAAATGTCAGGGACCAAGTAAAGAAGTAAAATTAGCAGGTATTCGGTGAGTAGCAATTAGTGCAGTGATTCCTCCAGACATATTAAGAAAACTTTGAAAGTTGCAAATGCTTCTGTCAAAGAAGGGCTACAACAATTAATGGGAACTTTGGGATATTGGAAGAAATACATACCTGTATTTTCTATCATTATACTCATTCCATTATACTCACTCTTACAGAAAGGCAAACCCTAGGGTGAAAATTAGAAAAGGCTGACAAATCTCTGACTGAAGAATTAAAGACACTTCAGATACAGAGTCCAGTGCACCCTGTGACCCGACTGTAGCTGAAGCTACTGTAAGGGATTGGCTAAAAATGCCACCTCCTGTAACCTACTCCAAACTGACCCCATAGGCCAAAAGGACCATTGTTGTTCAGCTCAACTGCATTTAAAGAAATGATACTATGTATGGGAAAAGGGACTTTTGTCTTTAGTCCAAGCACTTAAATGAGCTGAGAAAATACACCAAGGACAATCTGTGCAAACTAGAGGACCATTTAATTTCCAAGAAGCAATCCTACAGGGATTGCTTCTCCAGAAGGAATTGCATGAAAGCCCACTATCACAAAATGATGTGGCTACCTAACAGGAACTGACCTGAACTCAATTTGATGTCTCACTTGTCTGGGAAGCTGCCAGTAGCAATGGTAAAAACACAGAATTAGTGAGTGATGGATTTTTCCCTGTTTTTAGTGGGATAACCTGTTCAGACTCTCCTGCTCTAAACCAGTCTCTGTTTTTCTCTGACAGCACCCTGCAGGATGGCAAATGGTAGCACTCTATTCATGTTATTATAAACTGAGCACAACAAGTGTTAAAATCAGAACACCCATTGGGATCTTCTCTGTTAACATTGGGAACTAACCAATGGCTCTTTTCTGATACTCTGCCTCTGTTAGAAAGATCTAATGAAAGGGACCACAAGTAGTTGTGGATGCACTTAGGCCAAAAATAGTGTTTTGTTAGCTCTTAGCTGTACCCAAGCTTAACTGTGGAGGCAATCTGTGGTAGCAGCAACTATAAGAGAAGGTGACAATGGCACTTAATACACTGAAATTTGAAAGGTAATTTGGAATAATGCAAGTAAATTTGAAAAATAATTCAAATCCTGGTGGCATTTAGTCAATTTATCTTATGACCCAAACAACAATAAGGCCACAGCTTTTTTCTTAGACACCATATACCAAATCATTGAGCTAGGGCTAAATCATGATGGAGCTAGACTCTGTCTGTTAGAACACAGGGTATGGGCCCAAGAAAGTGGAAACTAGCAACAAACTGTGATATTAATGCATGCTTTGTACAGGAACAATAAGGACTTATTTGTAGGAGTAGCACCATCAAAGCCCAAGACATTCATTTTAACTCTGAACAAAATGTCTGTGAAATCCATCCCAATGAAAACCATGAAGACATACTTGTATATATATTGGGAAAGGATGTGTTTGTATGAGAACCCTTTGTGATTTTTATATTCACAGATAACATTACTGCAGATACAAGAAATTACTCAAATATTTGTGTTGATAACTTTACTAAAATTCTAGGATCCAACTTTAATCAGCTTCTGTTATGTCTTATCAGTTGTTGCAATGTAATTATACATTGAATCAAGATTTATTGCCTATTGAATATTACATTGGCAAAGAAACTATTACAACTCAGCGACCTGTCTCAGCTGCTAGAATGCATCCAAAACAGACCACACAAAACTGTAACCATTGTTCATCATGATACAGAAGCAATACATCATGTCTTGGAAAGTGTGAAGAAAGATGGATAACACCATTGGTGGGAAATTCTTCTTGGATGGTCACTGACAGCAAAGGGTATTTTTAATTTCATATTTCACCCAGTCATGATTTTACTAACTCTGTCTATTGCTGATAATTATATTGTACATAAAGGTTTGATACAAATAACCCAATTTCAACCACCCAAAACATACAAATTAATGCAGAAAAAAAGAGCAGTGCTTCACTATCTACTTGCCATGAAAACACTTAAATTACCATATACTATGTATGGCACAGAGGCAAGTGACAGTGCCACTGCTCTGTGAGGGTAAGATGACTTGGCTGCAGTCACAGGGTAGATATAGTGATGCATGCGAGTTAAGTACGTCATTCCGTGTATGACAGTTTTACAGCTTGGCTCATGCCACAGTTTGGTCCCAGGTTGCAGAGTGATGGGTATGATGCTGTGTATGTTCACGTGGCACAACAACACAGAACTGCGAATGCTGCAGAAAACACAGCCAGCCACAAATTCTGCTCACATGCCAAATTGGCAGCAGTTACCAACACCGGTGTGAAGCAAGAGCCTGGCAGAGGAGTGAGCTGGGCCAGGTCATCCAGCAGGACAGTGGCAGAGCCGGGAGCTGAAGGAGAGCCACCAGTGGGTCAGACACATCAGGTATTTACAAGCAAATTCTGGAAGTCACATCTGGATTCTCTGCTTAGCTAAGATTAAGATGAAATCATGGTGCTACCTGTAAATGCCTGCATGTGAACCAAGATTTGAGGAAAGGCTTCTTGGTTCATTTCTTAAAGCAAGGGAAACAGGCAGATGCAGGTAGACGAAACCAGTTTAGCAGAAGAATGCATTTTTGAGCAAGTATTGATCAGCGTGGTCCTCCAGAACCTGTGTGCCTCCTCTATCATTTTAAAACTCAAAATGAATGCTCTCTGCAATTCCTGTTGTAGCTGATGTGGTGTGATTCAAAACAGTACAGAAAATCCAGTGACCCAAGGTCAGTTGGTATAAGCATGGGCCCTACCCAGTGGCTCAGCCGCATGGCCAGAGACCTTCCAGCAGCCCCACATGGGCCTCAGCCAAGTCTGCAACCAGCTCTGGAGATTCATAACTCCCTGCCCTTGTTCCCCAGCTGTGATTTCATTTCGAATCTTTTTAGTCAGATGGAAAATTCTACTTAATTAGCAGCTGGGAAAACTCTTTGCACTGTTTTCTGATTCACTCCTGTGGCAGTTCTTACTGAAGGTCCCCGGGCATCAGCCTTTTGAAACGTCTCTTTTATCACTTCTAACAAAGAAGTACCATTGATAGCTAGAAGGTGGATTAAGATGGCCTGTTCTCTCTAAATACCTGAGGAACAAAGAAAAGAAAAGTTCTACGTTTAACTAAAAGTTAACTACTCTGATATCTGATAATCTTTTTCTTTGAAATTAACAGTTCTTACTTAGGTAAAATAACAACAGCTAACTATGGACAGGGAATTTGGGTCCTTGATATTTCTTCTCAGCTACTCACAGTCCTGACCAGACTACAGCATGGATTCACCATATATTTTTAAGCAATTACAGTCACAGATTAATTCATTTCCATATTAAAAATGGATTCCTATAACCAAAGATGGACATCCTGCAGTTTTCAGCGGCAGCAGTTCACCATGGCTGATCCAAGCAGCTCGTAACTCCCTGGATAGCCAGCAGCAATTCCAGGCAGAGCATTCACAGCCCTGGGACTAGTTCAGCTCTGACAGTGATTGCCCAACCATCTTCTGCAGGAACTGTGTTCTCATCTGCTGCATGCCATCCTCCCTCATCTTCCTGTATGCTCACCTTGATATGCAGCTTATCATGGAAAGAAGATGCAAAGGAAAACACTGACGTTATAACATTACCTCCTAGAACCTGCGGGGCGGGTTCAGGAATTAGTGGTGCTCTGAGGAAAGAAATAAATGCATACAAAGAGAAAGAGAAGTTTTAAATTATGCTGAAAAAGCCACAACCCCCAAAAGAGAGATGTCATGGGTCTGGGGCATCAGCTGGAGAAACCAAAGCACCCTATGTCAGTAACGCCTTCTGCAGAGCAAAGGCTGCAAGTGTCTCCACAGTGCTGAAAGTGTGTAGAGGATAAT
>JASSUY010041821.1:0-57835 GCA_032466535.1 Forpus xanthops
AGAAAGTTGGGGCTGGTCAGCCTGGAGAAGAGAAGGCTGTGTGGAGACCTCATAGCAGCCTTCCAGTATCTGAAGGGGGCCTATAGGGATGCTCGGGAGGGACTATTCATTAGGAACTGTAATGACAGGACAAGGGGTAACAGGGTAAAACTCAAACAGGGGAAGTTTAGATTGGATATAAGGAGGAAGTTCTTTACTGCAAGGGTGGTGAGGCACAGCTGCCTAGGGAAGCTGTGAATGCTCCATTCCTGGCGGTGTTCAAGGCCAGGTTGGACAGAGTCCTGGGTGACATGGTTTAGTGGAGGCGTCCCTGCCCATGGCAGGGGGGCTGGAACCAGATGATCATAAGGGCCTTTCCAACCGTACTATTCTATGATTCTGGGACTAGTGGACACGTGCACTTCTGTATGCCCTATTATAAAATTGATTGTAGCAGAACTAAAAAGACAAAGATAAAATTCTTCTGCAGGTACAGACATTGAGTGTAGCAGCACTCTTGAGCTTGGAAAAGGAATGAGAGAGAGAGAGGGAAGGATGTCACAGAAATCTATAAAATCATGAATGGTGGGAAGAATGCAAGATAGAAAGGAAATTATCATTCACTGTTATTTATGCCTTCCTATAACAAAAGAGCAATGGGCACCTAATGAAATTATTGGAGAGCAATATTATAAGAAAAGGAAATACTTTTTCATACAAGACATGATTATATTATGGATCTCATGCTCACAGGATGTTGTGGACGCCAGAAATATAAATAAGGCTAAAAATTATTTTTAAAAAATCCTGTTATGAAAGTCTATCAAGAGCAATTAAAGAAAATAACATGAATGACATACCAAGTCTGAATACCCTAAATCCAACAATTGCTGGAAGTGAAGAAGATATAATAAGAGAGAATCACTTTATGCTAGCCCTGTTTTTTATTTTTATTGCTCCCTTAAGTTTCTGCTGCTGACTACTGTCAGAGGCAACCTCTAAAGAACTACATGAGGCTAAGGTCTGCTCAGTATGCCATTCTTACAAGCTAATGTACTATCTGGTGATGTACAAAATGGAACTGTAACACAACTCTTGTAAAGTGAGCTCTAGCTTCCAGTGAGAATATTATTTTGCATTGAAAATAATGGAATTAACAACACTGCTGGAAGACTTTCATAAAAGTAACCACAACAATTATACTGGGTCAGATTAAAAAGCCACATATGATAAGAGAACCCTCAATCCAATAAATTCAGATTAGATACAAGGAAGAAGTTTTTTTACTGTGAGGGTGGCCAGGCACTGGAACAGGTTGCCCAGCATAGTAGTGAAAATGTATGCAACACTCCACCCTCAGCAGTGTTCAAGATGACATGGCCTAGTGTGAGGCATCCCTGCCCATAGCAGCAGGGTTATAATCAGATGATTTTAAGGTCCTTTCAAACCCAAAACAGTCTATGATTCTATCACAACTTCCTTGGGCAACCCATTCCAGTGCCTCACTACCGTTACAGTAAAGGATTTCTTCCTCAGATCCAATCTAAACTTTCCCTGTTTAAGTTTTATCCTGTTACCCCTTCTCCTATGACTACAGTCCCTAATGAAGAGTGACTCATCATACGGAGGTGCTCCAGTCCCCGATCATCCTCGTGGCCCTCCTCTGGACTTGTTCCAACAGTTCATGTCCTTTTTATGTTGAGGACACCAGAACTGCACACAACACTCCAAGTGAGGTCTCAGAAGAGCAGAGTAGAGGGGCAGGATCACCTCCCTAGACCTGCTGGTCACGGGGGTTGGAACTAGATGATCTTAAGGTCCTTTCCATCCCTAACTATTCTATGATTCTATGATACATCCATGCTCCTTCTAAGGAATATATATATATACACACACATATTTTTCAGAAGAGAAATACACAGTAAGTTTGTTCTCCTTAGCGCAAAGGTACATAGTTTGTTATCCCGAGATACAAACCCACCTCATATAACACAAATTTAAGAGTTATGGAACTGGATATTACTATCCTTACACATTTGTCACCTTTAATTTTATATTAGCATGTATCTAACAGGAAGATGTTATGACTTCAATACTAGAAGTTGTACAGAGCCATCTAATAGATAAAATTTTTTTTTAAAGGCAAATACATGTCAGACTTAACTATCTTTATGAATAAGGGAACATATTCAAACTACCATGAAGAGTAGTAACTAAAACCGGATCTCGTCTAGTGATTACCGCAAAGCCAACTGCTCAAGAGGTAATTAACACCTCTTAAACTACAAGCTTTCACACATGACAGTTATTACAGTTCAGAAGAGCTCTTATGTCAGTAAGTGTTTATAGTCTTGCTTCCCTTGTATTATTTGCATTCCAGAAAACTTCAGAAATAGAAAGGAGACATGACAGCAACATACTGGAAGCAAGATACTAGTTAGAAAGTCACTGTTTCTGCACTGGTAACAAGTTATCAGTGAATCCTGCCACCTTCTGAAAACAGAATTAGGCCAGACGAAAGACCGTGACCAGTATAACATATCAATCCTGACACAGCATCTATAAAGTGTTAAGCCAGAAGAAAACCAACTAGGTCAAAATAACTCGGTCTAGTGGCTTTCACGCTGACCCTTTTGCAGTAATGTTAACAGCAAGAGAAAATGAAGAGAGCCTTCTCTCTCAACTTTGACCGCCATCTTACACACCAGGAAGTTATAAAATAACAAAGCTTGTCCCACCAGGTGACCTTCAGCCTTGTACCAAACGAGGTAATAGGTTTGTACATGCTTGCAGAATAAAGTTGTAAGGCTCGTTCCTTCCAAAAGTTAACTTGTAAAACACCAGAAAAATGAAAAGCTCCTCCTGCAAACTTATGCTTGTTTTCAGTACTTTTGACAGAAATTTTTACAATTTTATATTGTGTTTTGTGTTATCTGGTGCTTTTGAAATCCCTGCTCCTGGAATCATGAGAAAATTGCAGCTTGTCCATTAAAAAACAAAACTAAAATAAACCAAAGAAATGTCTCACTACAACATGTTCCCCCCTCTCCCTCTCCAAAAAAAAAAAGCTGAAAAAATTAGAATGAAAACCCTAAAAGATAAACAATGACCTAAAATTGATTCCTGATTTTCCAGACACATTCTATACTCCCGTTTGGGGTCAAGATGCATTTGTTTCAAGAAAAGTTTGTAACTTTTTTCAACAGCTTTTAATTGGTTTCTGGTGTAAATTGGAACATTTATTCTTATTCATCAGCACTATAGTATAGTTTTTATAAATACACAATATGCACTCTTCTGTAATTGAAGATGCAAAAGAAGTATGTTAATAATAAAAAAGAGCAACACCTGAAAACACTCTCCCCTTCCTTCTGAAGAGCCTTCCTGCTTCCAGTGCTCAGTCTGTCTACTTGCCCTCTCTGCAGATGCACTGGTTCAGCAGAAGAAAATGAGAGACCTACTATGCAAATGTTAGATATGCTCCCTTACCTACAGTAAAGCTTCTGTTGTATACATAAAACGACAGGTTAAAAATAAAAAATAAGTTGGCCAAACACATAGAAGGAAGCACACTTGGTATATTTACAGAAATCTCAAAGTTACGAAAGTGAGAATTCAATTATGGCATATGATTCTATGATTCTATAAGAGAAATACAGGAAAAGAATATTCTGTTAATGATCACACATTCACATTGATAGTTGCAAAAGGGCCTTACTTCCTAACATGTATCCTGAATACTCAGAGGCAATACAATTTTTACAAAGCCTAACACACCCATTTTAGTGCAAAAAACAATCCTGTATGAAAAATCAAGTAAACTTCCTATTCTATGCCAGTGGCAGCTGAGCCCTGAAATCTCTGTTTTTCTGATGTTGCCTTCCTGCTTTTCAGCTCTCTTTGTTATGAAAATGTTGGTTATGTTTCAGCACAATTAACCACGGAAAGCAATGTAGTCCTGAGATTACAAAGTTCCTAAATCAATCTAATGACAGGCTCCAGTGGCAAAAAAAAAAAAAAAAAAAAAAAAGACTCGTTATTCTGGCTTATTTAATCACAAAAGAAAACAAGGTAATTTGAGTTTAACACTAAATACTATCTTGAAAGTCTGCTATAGCTACAGAGCATGACATACGATGCTGGCTTGCCTACAAAACTGTTGAACTAAATTTCAAGCAATTTTACAAAGGCCAAACCAGATCACTATTTCTTGTTATTAGTTTGTTTTTGTAAGGAGCAAATACAGTTATGCTATTTAATTACAATTCCACAAATGAAGGCAAAAAGTTGCATACAGGTTTATGTGAACCAGCTTTCTGAAAAAAGATTGTTTTTCTGACCTGGCCAAATTGCTTGATTTAGGGGCTGGCAAAATGAACAAAACCCACTAATGTCCAAGGTACTAGTCGTCATTCTTTTGACAGATTCCAACCAAATACTGGCTATAAACCACCTTACATTTCTAAACCCCAAAGCCCTACTCAGTACATCAGAAGTTGCTTTACCTTGAACTTCAGGGAATGACTAGGGGTACTGCTCTGACATTAGACAACTTTTTTGTTCCCTTTGACTGCAAGGAAAATAAAGCAATCCCAGGGGAGGAATCTCAGAATTTCAGTTCATAATGTATTTTAAACCTACGTAAAAACATTCAAGGGCTATTGATCAGAAGTCCAAAACATTACTTGTCAATTCACTACTGAAATGATGAGCATTCAGAAAGATATCTTTACAGTATTAACTGCAAACCATGCACTCTGCAACTGAAGCTGTCAGATACCAGCTGATTTTCCAATGAGCAGAATTTTTACTAGCATATAAAATAATTGCATTCGATATCCAGAGCTAAGTGGCATTGCCAACCAGAGCTACTAAGAAGTAAAATAGAAGTGCTACTTACAGTTACTAGACGCTCCTGCATAGTTCAACGTGTACTGATCTGCTACCAGCATCCTTTAAGTTTGCAATATACATGCCCCAACAGCTTCATACTCTCCGTCTCTGTAGCATTTCCAACTCAAAAATGGGAAAATACACTGATATGTTTAAGCTGACACTTAGTCTAATGAAGAATGGTGCTTTAGTGGGAGAAAAGAAAAGCCACCCTCATCCAGCTGCCGGTAGATGTAACAGAGGAAACAGTACATGTTGACCACATAAATGACTGCTTTTCCTAATAAGCAAAGAAAAGATGAGAGAGATGGCTACATAGGAATCACAGCAGCATGTGCATAACAGTGCATTCTCTACTGAATTGATTCCAGGTTGCAAGACATTGATGTATTTTCTGACTGGCTCTGCTCAGGAGACAAGCTTTTGAAACAGCACTTTCAGCTCACAAGCCTTTAGATATCAATCACATCAGGATTTAATCAGCTCAACTTTGGACCAGAACAGCCCTTCACCCTGCAAATCAACTCCTAGAAATACATTTATGTTAGTTTTTTCTCCTTAGCTGCCTGCATAAACACAGAGACTTAGGGCAAAGATCCACTCTTTGAAGATAATATTCTTCTTAAGGCTGCTAACCTCGACTCCCTGACGGTGCATTGCAGGAGTGGTAGAAATTGATTTAGTGAAAAGCTTCTATTAGTGAGAGCACTGTTCTCATTGCAAATCCCTCCCCTTGCTGTAATCAATAACTTAAGCAAAGCCAAGAATCATGTCAGCCAAAATGACCACAGTAACCTGACTGTCTTTTTCTTGCAGAGTATTAGTAAAATTAAATTGAAGTCTGAATGGGAATGTATTCCAATTTAATGTGGCCAATCTGAGTTGTGCATTTTGGCTTTCATTTTGAGAAGGGCAGGAGGGATGGGCTCCTTTGTTCCTTACCAAAAACTCAGTTCAGGAAAGAGCCCCAAATCCACTTCTAAAAAGTAAAAGAAGCTGTAACCTTATTTTATCAGTTACACGCAAACAAAAACATACTCTACAGACCTACAACACCTACTGGAGTATTATGACAGTGCTACGATACTTTCAGTGCACTGCAACTATCCCTGAGTGACTGCTGAAATGTCCCATATTTAAATTTAGCACTGCAGAATCTCAATTCAAAAGCAATTAAAACCAAAATAATAGGAAAAAAACCCAGTTGGTATTAAACTATGTCACTGTTTAAGAAGAAAATTATTTCATTAAGAAACAGTTTCATTAAGAGTTCTGAGACTGACGACTGCAAGGATTTTGGGTGAAAATTATACTAGGTAATAAATTAGTCCAGTGTACCAAATGTTGTACATATGACTAACATAACAAATAGGAGTTAAAAACAATCCCTGTAATGCAACACGATACAAAAATGGATAAAAATGCCCCAGAGACCCCACAAACAGGGAGCAAAAATACATGCTTCGTATTTAGGGCTGTCCTCCCCCTCAAGGATTTGTCATCACTCAAGTATCATGGATAAATCTACTACACAAACCGAAGGCCATGCACTGCTAGGCTTTAGAAATCCAGATCTCAGGCACTGCAAGAAACCCACTTAATGTCATTACCTTGAGCTCTGTGGCATCTTGATATTGGACATTTACAACCTAATGCTGAGTACCCAGGGGCTCCATACATCTCAAAATGAAGCAATTGAGCCTTAATGGCAAATGTATGTGCTTTCATGGGGTTGCTTAAAAAAGGCTTCATGTCCCTTAAGGCAGGGACCATACATCCACTCTCAAGCAAGCACTGAGTTCAGAGCAAGGTCTCTGCAGTATGCCAAATCGCATCATACCAGACCTCTACTGGCCCATGGAGATGGCATAGTACTACCCCAAATCCACCCACCTTCTCCTGTTTGCAGAAGCAATTAGCCCAAGGCTGCCTGCAGCACCATCTAGTCCATGTCTTGGTTATACATGCTGTGAGTTTCTGTGTGTTTAATGCCACAGCTTGCAGTAGTGGAGTTGTGACTCAAGGGACCCATGACCTCAATTCAGCCAATCCCATGTTGTTAATTAAAGCAGAATTAAATTTCAATCAGCTGAAGTTGATTTAAGAGTTAACCATTTGAGGAACCAGCACATTCAGACTTGGGGGTCTAAAGAAGCTGCTAACCTACGGAGATTAAAAGAAGTGCCTGCAAGTGCAAATATACCAAGCAGTTACCTTCCGTTTGCTTTCCCCTCTAGTGACAAGCACATCACTGCTTAGGGAACCTGATGCTGCAGATGCTCAGAGAAACAACTGCCCCAGCCCAGGCTTGGGGTTTCCACTCTGCAGAGGATTTAGCTGCAGAGAGGGATGAATTACTTCTGAGCACAGGACTCCCAAACCTGTACCAGCCACCCACATTGTCATACACCTACGTGAACTGCTGCTGCCCCAGCAGCTATAAGATCCTCCACAAGCTCAGGGGCTCAGGGTAAAGACCAGAGACTCATTCGGCTGAGCAGCAACACCATTTCTCTACCACACCTCCCCCAGCTAAGATACAGGAGCACAGAAGACAACAAGCAAGCGCTCAACCAGTCTGCAAAAAGCTCCCACCTAGCAGAATATACCTGTTTCCAGCCTGCCTTTACCAACAGGGCCTGCAGATTAAGAGTCCTCCTAAAGGTAACACTGTTTTTTCCTTTCCTTCCACAGAGTTTTCTATACCCATTTCAAAGAATCAGTCAGGTGGACTGAAGTTTGGCCCAAGTTCTATGCAGCATTCAGAAGTGCTGAGGCAGAGGTTTACTGGATCGATTTTGGTCATTATTACTTGTACAGCTTTATGAAATGGGATCTTTATGTTTTTTAAGGGGGGCAGTTAGCCTGACATGAGTTGATGATGGTTTTTTTTTCTGCGCAGCCTCCTGTCTCATCATCCCTCTGAAAGACCTATCAGAACCCTGACTTTTCCCCATTACCTTCTCTCTTTTCTCTTATGCAGTTTGTTTTCCTTTCTTCTTTGCTTGGTCTTGCATCTGACCAGACATGAACTGTTTCCATGGTCTCACGAGAGACCTTTAAAAACATATAATGCTAGGTACAGAAGAACTTTTTCAGCCAGACTCATGCAATCTCAGAGAGGACAGGCAAGATCCAGAATGACACCCAGCCACCACTGAAAAACACAGAAGCTTAAAAAGCTTCCAAAAGTAGTTTGTCAAGGTAAGTACCAGACACAATTAAGCTATTCACTATTTCTGAAACTTGACCTTTCCCTACAGATGTTCAGTGGAGCCTTCCACTTGCCTATAACACACAAGCAGACCTATGTAAAATGCACATGCTAGCATTTCTTAGCATTACCATCAAAGTAAACTGCACTATGGAGTTAGGGGAAGCTTGTGCTCTGAAGGCATAGTGAATTACTCTACAGCTTCCACTCAGGCCACAGTACTGCAGGCACTCAGATTCCTGTGTTGTGTCACAACCACCTCTATTCCCTACTGTCACTTTCCACTTTCCAATAGACAGGCCTGCAGGCATTTGTTTACCCCACAACTATATATTTTACTGAGTAAAAAAATTTTTACAATGCTCAAAATCATTTCACTGCACTTACACAAAGCAGTGCTCCAGTTCTGCCCAGATTAGGAATCACATACTCAGCTATGCTAGCAAGGAAAATGTCCCTGAGAAGACAAGCACAGAGCAAGAGGGCAAAATAAGCTAGCTTGTTAAGCTCCTGACCACTGGCCAGCAACCCACCTGGTTAACATCAAAATTAACAAAGCTATTTCAGTTAGGAAAGGGCCACATTTGACACTGTTTTAGCCAAAGCACTAAGCTAGGCACACCAATGCTCTGGTAGTCAAAGCACGGTCACTAGAAGGCAAATGTCTTTGAACTATGAGCACCCAAGGACAGATGTCACACTGGGAAAAAGCTGTGTCTGGAAATATGACAAACCACCCTAGACCCTTTAGGTGCAATACAGCAGAGATTAACCAAGGAGTGATTTTTTTTAAGAGAAAGCCAGAACCAGAAAAGGAACAAATTTAGTTTCTGCAGAGTACATATTGCAGGCTCTATGCAGCTGTTTAATTCGTGTTACTTGATGTGCTTCACGCTTAGCCTATAGCTCCTCCAGAACACAAGTCGTCATTTTTTCCTCCTATCTGCTGCCTGTTTTGGACACCAGCAGGCATCTCAAGGGACACCATGCAGGCAGTTGAACCAAGCCCTCCATAGAGAACAAAATGAATGGCTCTGATGAAATAAAGAATTATACATACTGTTTACCAAAAATATAAAGAACGAAACTGCAAGCGTGACCACACAATATATGCTGGAAAGTGTAACTGCAAACAGGGCTTGGGAGAGGATGCTAACCACTATTGTATAAAACATCTATCCTGCCATTCCTGACTGTGAACACATTAATTCACTTTTCACACCTATTTTTATTAAGTATCCCAATTCAAAAGGGTGCTGCTCACTGCTCTTTCCTGGAGAAATTCCGATTTCAAGTCAGACCACTTATCCGAGGATCCAAGACATGGATTTAGGTAGTTCCACTGCAAACCAAATGGATTGCAAAACCAACCTGACTGTCCAAATGCAACAAGCGGTCTCCCTGTGCAACTGCATGTACTTGAGAGAGTCATCTTTCAAGTTCAATTTACTATCAAGTACAATTTATTTTATGGCCTTCTACCAGTAGGCTCTGAATGCTGACAGTACTGTGAACATGGTGCAACCGTGCGGCCCTCTAGGTTTTATTTCTTTTAAGCTGGCTTACTTTTTCTTCCCTGAAGTCCTCTTGTAGAGATAGCTAAAAGGAAGATACACATGCAGTTAGTTATTCCATATACAGAATGTTACCTACACTGGGGATATACAGCAGCAGGCACCTTTCCTATTTCATAAGCAGTCAGCAAATGGTGGAGTCCAAGACTATAAAGCATGCACTGCTCTTGATACACCTTTATCAATAACATGCAGGACTAAAAACCCAGCTCGATATTAAAAGCTGACAGGCCATAAGATGCATAGCAGGTGTGAACCAGAGACTCCTTTCCCCAAAAACCTGAAAACTGGATGTTTACTTAGAAACTTACAATTGTACAAGTGATAATATATTCTTTTTCTAGTATTTTAAGGTTTGTCCACAGTGTAATTGAATGTATTTTTACTAACATGTATCTTTTTCCATAATCAGGAACACAGAGAACAAGTTCTGCAGTAAATAACATACTTGTTATTTTGAGGTCTGCAACAGATAGATACTGCAAAGGAAAACACTGCTTTCTTAAGAGGACATCCATTTTAATTTTGTCAAAGATGATGGTTAAAATCAGAGGAAGAATTGACCATCAGTATAAATCTGACTCATCTATGATTTGCTGTTAGTTTTACTGTATTACAGGGCTATTCTACTTAAATGACTTATTTCAGAATACCAGGCTCTATCTAAAAGAGTGACATTCCTGATCCCCAGGGACCAGACTCACTGCTGCCTTTTCTCTACTGGGTTGAACTTGATTATTTGTAACCAGCTATTAAACTGCCCTCCTGGATTTGCCTGGAGACCAGCAGCAGACAGGCATTTGGTATGAAGTAGCTGCATGCAATGGTGGCACACCCCAAAAAAGAGAAGATTCACCCTTGAATTTTGTTTCTGATTTTGATTTCCCTTTGAATAACATTTCCAACAACGGAGAAACAAGGCACTGGGTGAGGAGCCAAGGAGCAGAGAAGGCTGCTGTCCCTGCGCAGTCCCCCACAGCTCTGAAGTAAGCAGGGAGGATGACTGTCCCAGAGCAAGAATACCTGCACAGCTCGCTAGCACTGAGAGTCCCACATCTCAGGGACCTTCCTAATTGTGGGTCTATCCCATGCTCTGGAAGGAGGGTGGTGGTGTGCAAATTAAGATAAAACAGGAAGCAAAAACGTTTAAGAAATGTGCCTGTGTTTTAGAGGAGTTCTGGTGAGCTTCACCAAAGGGGAGAAAAAAAACCTCCCACAGACAATGGCACTAGCATCACCCACATCTCCCCTAGGTCTGGGCTCTGGCCATGCACTTGGCTCCTGCTGTTCACACCACAGAGATTCCTAAAATGTGGGTGAAACTGATGAATACATAGAGAGAAAGAACAGGTATGTGGTATAATAACATATGATGTGTTTACTTTGAAAAACAGACTAAGAAAATTCTCTTGAGAGAGGAGGAGGAAGCATCCCCCATGATTTAAAACCATTTCTGGGCCACCTGCAGTTTCAAAGACATCTGGATCTGGTATTTGGTTACCCACAAGACTCTTCAAATAAGAGCAGATTCAGGTGGATCAGTGCTGTAGATCCTGGAAAAGATGCAGTGCCTGAGGCCAAGAAAGGCAAGCTTGGTTGTCTGGGTGTCTGTCACCTCCAGTGGCAAGCCTCTGCCTGCCTGTAGGAACTGCTATCTGCAAATCTTTTCTGCTTCTCAAATTCATTTTTGAAGCATGAATCTCAGAACAAAGGTTAGAAACCTAGAAGTGCTCATAAAATTCTCTGAAAGTTGATGTCAATATAGTCCTTCTCAAGAAACAGATACAGATAATTTCTCTGGAGGAGAAAGAAGTTTCTTCAAAACACAATTCTTACACTGTACTGTGCTTCTGGTGCTTGGTGCCCCTGTTATTAATGGGCTCCATTGCATTTGTTTAGCCACATTACTGATCAGCAACATTAACATTACGTGGTTTGTTTAATAACCAGCCATTTGTTCGGCATCTTTAAATTGGGTTGACCTCATTCAGAAAGTCAAGCCTCTTGAAAACGCCTTTTCTTTAGACCACAAATAAAAGAATCCTGCCCTAAGGAGAGTTCAGGAGGATTTTGTCTAAACAATGAAGCATTCTCAGTGCGAATGCAAATTTTTCCAGGGCCTTTAAATTACATACCTCCAAAATACTTGAAAACAAAACAAACAAAAGCCCCCACAAAACATTCAGTTTTCCAGTATTTGAATAATGAATCCTATTAACAGAGGGAAGAGAAGGACAAAATAATTCGAAGCCCTGACAGAAGTACACTGTTATTTTAAACAGTGTCCTCTCAGGAAAACTGTATTTCTATCATATTCCTAGGCATCCTGAAGTGGAAAATATAATCTCTGTTGTCTTTCCTTCCTCGATCCCTGCCATCCAAGGAGTCATATGACTAAAACTGTTTATTTTTGCAGATTTTTCTTCCAGGTATGTTCCTCCCTTTGGTCCGTAACATTTATTATTGGAGCAAGGGTTGGAGAGCACTGAGCTGCAAAGACCTCATGCAGTGTTCTGCTTCCAGGCAGATGCAGTGGCAGTGAGGACCCCTAACCGTGCTCAAACTCAGACCTCTAGGATGGGCACCACCAGGGCTCGCTGCATAGCTCGCTGCCCCAAGTCAGGAGGGCTTCCCTTCACCCACGCTGGCACACAGAGACAACAAGGAATGAAAGACCACACTAAGAAAACTGGTAAGATCTACCACAGGAAAGCACCACATACCACTGGAAAAGGTGGCACAAGCCCACTGGGACAACAGGTCCACTGAAGGAAGGTTTAAAACCGTATCAGATGATCACAAGAGACCCAAGATACCACCAGTCCTAACTTTCTTAGGTTTCTTCTTTTGCCTGTTCCTAAACATGGGGCTCACATCTATCTACTCTGTGGCCTCAGAGGGACTAGATATGGTCCTTTGGGAATGTCTCAGGTTTTCCGTCAACCACCACTAGCAAACACACTGGATGTATTTTGTGTTTCTGGCAAACTACTCCTCTGTCACAAGCACGGCAGAAAGGTGCAAGTGGATGTCAGAAACCACAGCAAGTGCTACTCTATTTCCTTCAGTACTTCCAACTCCACCCACTGCTGTAGCACCCAATATTTTGGCAAGTAAAGTAACTCCTGTAGCTTGACCTGGCACAGTGAGAGGTGAATACTTGCCAACTGGCACCATAGTAACTCAGGCAACTCTTGTAAAAGTGATGGAAAAGGCACAGGTAATTACAGTGCAAAACACTTAACTGTTCTTGACCCCGCCTCAGAAAAGAAAGTTAAGTTCATTTACTTAACTTTAATTCCACTTCTTATTTTATTCCCCTTCAAACATCCTTGGAGATATATAAACTTGCCTAGGGATGGCACATTACTAAAATCTAGAAGGCTGGAGAACCTAAGGACAACTAGAAAATTTGTCCCTAAATGAGTCTGTGTGGAGATACTTGTAAAAGCTGCGAGTCATCTTGGCATCCATGGCAACTCTACATTTGACTTCTTAACCTCTCTTCTATCAATTGTTAGTTCATTTTTGAAGAAAACTGGAAACAATGCAACATTTTATCAGAGTGGAGGTAAATTCAGGGTAGTCAATAATCCTAATAGACAGATGTCTGCAAGCTGCAGATGTTGGATGTTTTTAGAGTCCATGAACACTTACACAGGCATCTTAAAATCAGTGTTCCAATCCAGTATAATAGGTCTTATGTCCTATTCAGTACTCTCTGACTGCAGGGATAAGAAAGAAACCTCTCTACCACTTTGCTCTTGAAAGGCAATTCTGAGGTTTTCTAGGGCTGCTTTTGAAACTCTTTTCTTACAGACTAAACTTGGATATCTGGACGTCTTTTCTATAACTGCCTGTCATACATTGGTTGCTGGTACGGTGAAGAGAGAAATACTTTAAAAAAGCCCTTTACTCTGCCTTAGAAGAGAGGTGAACTCCAAGGGTTTTATGAATTTATATTTTTAATTATTTTTTTGTGTAACAAGGAAACTCCCCATACTCAGCAGCTGAAGTTCCCCTTGATTTCCATAGTGGTTACTAAACAAGCTAGTTTTCAGTAAATATAAATTTTCTACCCACAGCTTCTCATTGCCAAACCTGGGTCAAGTACAAATACAGAAGGATCCAACAAGCTCAGCATTAACTTATCTAAATGCCTCCTGTTGATAGCTTCTCCAGAAAATGCTATCAGTGATACCATGTATATTGCATCAAGTATCCCAAGAAACAGCATTAACCCAAACAGCAATTTTAGCAAACTGAAAACTTTTTCATTTGTATATGAAGAGATGACTCTATGAAAATTCTCCCTTTTAACAGCAAGGGATTGTTACTTATAAAAAAGAAGATCAGAAGATTCATTATATGTCACAGAGTGCTCCTGGCTGTGATTTTAAAGCTCTCTACACATTAAAATAACTCACTATTGTCATGAGCATGCACAACTGACATGTTATGTGGATTTACACTGTGGTAACCTCCAAACAATATATGATCTGTGTGCTGCAATAACAAAACTACTTAAAACACAATGTATGACAAGCTTGTTTAGCCCCACACACCTTTATCACTTGCTTGATACCCAAGCCAGTATATAGAGTCCATTAGCTAGAATAAATAAGATCTCTAGAGTTGTAAAAATAATACAGATGTCCTGTACATCAAAACAGACTAATGCAGAAGTCATCACTATTGCTCAAATAAATAATGAGTCTAGGCTTGCAAAATATGAACTGCTACGGTTTCAGCTTCTTACTGTATGGAACTGTCACACAAAAACCCTCAAACCACAGAAATTAAAATGATCCAAAGTTTGGGAGGCCTTCTTTAAAACTAAAGAATTCCATCAAATTACTGAGGCCAAAGGGGGGACACTCAAGAGAGTTTTGCATTAGAAAAGTAAAAATCTTTGCTGAACATAAAAATCATTGTTCAGAACAGTTTGTTGTGTGCAGGCAGCTATCAGTAGTTTAGCATCTCCAGGTAATCATGTACTTCTCACAACATGTACCCACTGATTAGTGAACAATTATTTAAAAACTAGAAAAGATTCATTTAGCCTATTTGTAGAATCCTGTCCGTAGCATTTGCTGGTGCCTTTACTAAAGCAGCTTCCCCAACAAAAGCACCACTAAATCACATCTCTCCTTCTAGCCACTAGCTGAGAAGAGTGAAGCAGCATGTTTCTAGACCAGTGGCTGTGAGCAGCCTTTACTTGCATACCTGTTTCATCAGGTGAGCTTGGCGAGGCACTGTCCTGGGACAGTGTAGTCCAGCTGGAGTCCTCATCACTTGGGGCCAGGTTTTGAATCCTATGGAGGGCACAATCTGTTTTGGCCCCTGTTTTTGGGTGGTCTTTCTTAGTCTCAGGGCTTGATGACACTGTAGCAACTTGGCCATCCTCTGGGCTTGATGGCTTGTTTTGTTTCCGGGGCAGGCCTTCCCCATTGACAATAATGGTAGATGCCTGGCTGTTGCTTTGTGCAGATTTATCTTCCATGGTAACAAAACTCTGCTCTAGCTCTCTAGCAGATGTCTCTAGATCTGCATAGTAATTCAGGAAGCTCTTGGTCCTCCTTGGCTGTGAGGGTAGTATTTCACAGCCAGAGGAATCCTGCGGGATCGGCTCTTTGCCTTCAAACTTCTCAGAAGTTACATTTATGCCTGCAGTGGTAGGGAGATTTTTGTTGGGATCTTGCTGTCCCTGCTCAGCAGCTTTCCTGAGCTGGTTTTCTCCATTCTTTACCAGCTTTATATTGGCAGAGCTGTTCCCCAGAAGGGGCTGCGTTGCTGGGTCGGAAAGACCCATGGCTGTCTGAATGTTAGTCAGCGCATACTTTTTCCTGCACTTCGGAGGAGTGGTGTTCTTGGTTTCTGTGTGCCTAATCTCTGCATTCAGAAGTTCATTGTGAGAGGAGCGCAGGTTGAGCGTGTTGGGTGGGGTGGCAGGGCTGTTGCGGTTCACAACGTCCGTCGTGCTTCCGCTTGCCATAAACACTGCCAATGCGTCCACGCCAGAGTCAACTAGAAAAGCAAAAGAGACAGTCATGAAACAGACTCATTCATTACATACACTACTTTGTTAGGGCTTCTGGTACAGGGATGCAGCACTTTACATAATTGGTTTACAGTAGGAAAATTACAACAACCTAAGTGGGTAAGAGAATAGACAAAAGCTGAACTTATTAAATAAGGAAAAACAGAGGCAGAAAAAAAAAAAAAAAAGATCATCAGGACCATGAAGCTGAGAATAAGCAGGAAGCTCGACACTATGCAAGGCAGTTTCAGGGCAGTTTTTCCATGTCTGACTCTGTTTCAAGCAGGCTTGGGGACAGGAGAGGTGCCCTTTGCAAATGTCTGAGAGTCCAGAAGTCATCCTTACCATAATTTCATTCTAGTATTTCTTATCTACCTATGATGAGGAGGGGAAGAACTCCTCAAGTGCTAAGCACCAGGAAGCAAAAAATATAAGAAATTTCTAAGAGACACAGATAGATGCTGCTCCTTTTTCAGGGAGGGTAGAACTCAAATACCATATATTTGAAGCCTGACTGGCCAGTTAGCTGTTGTCTCTTAACACCCACATTTTCTCTGCTCTTTGTCTGTCTTTCTCTCCCCTTCCCTGTGTTTTTTCTTTTATTTTGAGGTGGGAAGTAGAGTCAGAAGGTAAGCGATGCAAACAGTAGATTATTTCAAAAAGGTGCATTTCATTTCTGGAGGGGGAAGAAATCCCTTGGCAAAATATCCTGCTCTAATTCAATCAGCTTTAAAGAAAGGGCTACTCCAGAGATGAAGATGGGTCACTATTTCTACAGCTCACAAACTTCAAACTTAAGGACAAAGTATACATCGTAGGGCACAGTACTCATATTCCACCATTAAATAAAACCATACATTTACATATTTTTAGAGAAGTTTTTGAATTTTGTTAGCCAGGGTGCAGCTCACATTTTGAAAAAGTGTTAAGTTTATTGAGGGAACAGATTCTTAAGCTATGAAAAATAATCAGACAATATATACTTTTTTCTTTAAACCGTAATTTGCTCCTGTACTATCTATTTCTGGCTGTCACTAATCTGCACAACTCCATGAACACCTCAATTTACATACTGTAATAGGCACTGTTGTTTGACACCTAGCAACCAAATTAGAGGCCAATTAATAAATCACTCCCATCTGCCACAGCAGGAAACACCCTTGCTGTTGTTCCTAATTCTCAGGTATCACTGACTGCTTATATTGCACATAAAAACATGCCTGGGGCTTACCCAGGAATGAAAGCTGTAATTTGAGCTAGCCGATGACAGATCATTCCAGCTGAGTAGTGCTGCATCCTTGTGTATTTGATATATGACAGAATTGATGGCTGTACAGATTTAAGAGATTAAATATATGGGTTTTAAAAGAACATGTGCATAAACACAGCATGAAAAGGTGCACTCCACAATGTTACCTGAACCAACACACAGGTGCTAGTGTTCTCTCCTCTTTGACATGCTGTTAAAGCTGCATACTTCCAACCATCACTCTGGTTCATTTAAAACCAAGCAGATCAGCTATACTCTTTGTTCCCTGAATCACCCATCAAGAACAACTTCTAAAATTTGCTCAAAAGAGAATTTAAAGTAGACTTTACAAACGTTTGTGTCTGCCATTTTCTAGAGCCCCAGTCATCAGGTCTAGACCAACTGCAAATTCTTTGGAAGACAGGTCACCCCATGCACACTACAAAAAAGCCATTAGCTTAGGTAACAGTCACAAACGTCCTGGCAACAATTTCAGCTCTAGCCACAAAAGACTTACAAAACACAACTATCACATAATCTTCATATAAGACAACAATACACGTTGCTTTCTGCAACTAACCTAAATCTAACCAAGTCTAATGAAAGCAAGGTCATATCTGATCCAACATGATACTACCAAAGCACATGTTTTAATCAAAACCATGAAATGGGTTGCGCTTATGGAGTGGCTGCTTTATGTTTTTCCAAACCCATTACAAGTCTGGAAGTTATGCTAAAAAAAAACCCCAAACATTAGGGCAGGATAATTTTGACCACAACCTGACCTTTAGAATCTACTGAATCACACAGTTATCTATGGATTTCACTAGATTATATTTTATTTTATGCTTCAGCAAATTAAAACAAGCATTTATGGTTTACATCAATAAATAAAACTGCCACAATCTAGAACAAGACTGAAATTTATTCTTCTCCTTTGTTACAAGTGAGCTGCTTCATGCAATGTTTGTCACTATTTTTACCACTAAAAATATTTCTTAGAAAAATAATCTTCCTAGATAAAGCTTACACATCTGCCTGCCAGATTATCTTCAGCCAGTATCCTGCTGTTCGCATTTTGCTTATCAAAAAATATTGTGAGAATAAGCACATTGAAACATTGAAAAAATGTATTATGTTTTATTAATCTGCTCAAAAAGCTCCCTCAATGATTTATGAAGAATATTGGCACTGATCCATGACTGAGCTGAAGCTCCAGAAGTCTCTGTGACCCAAGCAGTGTTGGCAAGTTGGGTGCTAAGTTGGTTTTGCGTATGATCATAAGCAGGAAAGTGTCAAAACGAACCTTTCACTAGGCACCATCTCCCCTCCTGGCCTCATTTCAAATGATCCACTGATCATAGAATGGTTAGGGTTGGAAGGGACCTTAAAGATACCTAGTTCCAACCTCACACCATGGGCAGGGACACCTTCTATTAGACCAGGTTACTCCAAGTCCCATCCAAAAAACAATCAACGAACATGCAAGAAGTATGACACGTTGTGCACAGAGCAGAGCAGACTTCTCTCAAGAAACAGGAACCTACTCACTCGCCATCACCCTGCACTCACAGCCAGGATCTGGGACGCATGCAGCCAGCTTCTCTCCATGCTTGGAAGCAGATAAAAAGAAAAGCAACAAAATAGGCAAAAAGAGAAGAAGAAGTACAGATGTGAAAGGGCAGGTCTTGCACCTCAGGAGCAGAAGTTGCTACCAGAGCAGGACTAACTGAACTGCTGGGAAGCATCTTAATGCAAATGCAAAATTTTGCAAAAATCTGAATGCAAGGAAATGCTTAAATGCATTGAAGAAAATCTAGATTGCACAACAGAACAGCACAAGGAAGAAGAGCAACAGCCTGTCCCTCCTCCTCCATAGAGGACGTTCTGATACTCAAAACACGTCACTCTTCCCAGGGGAAGCACATTCCAACTTTATAACTGAAAACTTTAAGGAAATGTAATTTCTTCCTGTGCCTGTAATTTCAAGACCAAAATCCCAGTCACCAACCTCCGCTATCTTCTGTCTCTCCCAGTGTCCCTGCCTCCCTCACCCCAGAGGTCCCTAACACAGGCTGGTGTAGTGCCCTGCACCAGCCAGCCAACACCCTGTGCCAGGCGTTCCAGGGACCTCGCCGCAGGTAGACCCTGTCTCCCCACCTCAGGAAGTTCCTCATGCTTCCTGGCTACCAGCAAGGACAATGATACTGGCTTAAGGCACCCTTCCTTCTAACCACTTTTTGCTGAAAAGCAAACACAAATGGACAAGCAGACCAGGAATCACCGAATTGATTATGTGTACCACAGCTAAAGCAGATGAAGAGCAGTAAGTTGTGAGTGAGCAAAACCAGGGTATTATAATAAAAAATATTGGACTGGTGAAAAACTAAGAATAATTGGAATGTAATGATTACTGGGAATAATATTAAAATGTTGGTGCTTAAAGACAGCACTTAACTAGGCAGAAGATCTGTCATAGCAATTCATTAACGGGTTTAGTTTGCTTTCTTCTAAAAACATTGTCTCAGCTGCATATTTCTACCATTTAGAAACATGCCTACAGATACAGATTAATATACTTTTACCACTATAAGGTGTTTAACACAAAGTAATCTAAATTTTCTAAGCATCATAATAATATAAATAACACTACTACTTGAATGGCTTTTATTGAGGTTTTTCAATCTTGTCATAATCCTTCCAGAGTTGAAGGATGAGAGAGAAAATACCACTGCAAAGAGAAAACTGCATGATTGAGCTGTCTTTACCTCTAGTAAGACTTTTTTGCATTGTATTGTCTATACGAATACTCTGTTAAAAGTTGAACACAATTTACTCAAAAAGCACTCTTGAAATGAGTGCTTGCTCTTTCATGGATAAGTGCAAAATGAAAGTGAAATATGGGCCTGAGAAGGAGGAAAAGAAGAGAAAAGTTTCACATATTTGCATAGCAGAATCTTTTAAAGGGCATCTGACCTGGAAGTACTTCTGACATGGCTCACGGGGCGTCAGCAATGCATCAGGAAATAGATTATAATTTGAAATCTGAAAAGAGGGATCATTTAAGAATTAAAACCAAAGGTCAACACAAAATAAAACTACCACATTTCAGAAGTTCCTGAGACATGTTAAGCATTCTAAACAAACCCTGGAACATAACAGTGAGGATCTTTTGAGGTTTCAGTGATATTTGATAGTGATTAAAGTATGGGAGATGATAGTTTACAGCAATTAAAAATCATAATGACATTTTTCTTAATGTACACGTGAGGACCACAAGTTCAACAATAATTTCCAGTTTTAATCAACGTATTCTAGCAAAAACTTTATGACATTAGAAAACGTTGGGGTTTCCCCCATGACCCAGCTACAGCTTACTTGGGAAACTACAGCAGCATTGGTAAAAATAAACAGAGCAGTCAGGCATGTTCACATGAAAGTTTGCAGGATGAGATCCAGCATGTGAGACCAGGAAGCATAGGCTGCAGGGCTGATCCCACAGAAGGGAATCAATAAAAAGCAAGCTAGCAGCAAGCTCTTGCACAGGACTCTTTTCTGGCCATCTTCCCTCAAGGAAACCATTTTGCCTTAGTCGCTGGTTTGGATGTGAATACACTGTTAGACAAGGCATTTCTATGCACTTATGACTCTTTCTGCCATTATGCCTAGGAAACATAGGAAAGAAATAATAATACAAACCTTTTTATAAAGCAGATTTCCTTTAATCTGTTGAGTACAGAACATTTAATGACAAGCTCATGCTATGGGGCTACAGCCTTAGGACCCGTACACTGGCTGTAGTCAAACCCTAAGCAGCTACAGAGAACACCTCCATTATGCAAGGATTGCAACTCAACACTAGCTAGCTCCCTCCACTTCAAAGGGGGAATTCCAGTGATAAAACATTAAATATTAATTAAATATGCTAACATATTGTGTTCTTATATCTGCATTCATTTTTTTACTAAGACCAGCTAAATGGTTATAGTTAAAACAAAATGTCAGCCAAAAGCATCTAATAAAATCTAGATTAACATTAACGCAGCTGAAAGCTAAATCAAGACTAGAAACTTCCTTAGTGTCAAGTGTCATTGTACTCCTTCTTGCTTATGTATATAAACAAATTCCAGGGGACGTTAAACACCTTCAGAAGGAAAAGGGAAGGAAAACACTTGAATAAGGTGCTGTTGTAGATCAGAGCAAGTGATGATGTTCCTACAGCCAGTGGTTTTCTTTTTGCTGCTTCCTCCAGCATTAACATCTCTGCTGGACTCAGCCTGGAAGCTGGAGAGAGAAAGTTTAGCAAAGCCAGGAAAACAAATTCTGACAGTGGGCAAAGCCATTCTGGGAATGCAAGAGCAGGAAAGGAATAGGGCTGCAAGCAGCTTGCACATATGCCCTCAAATTCATCTGCAGACTCCTCTAAACGAACCTCAGAGTTGTAGAAGATAGAAAGCACCTGTCAAGATCATCTAGTCCAAGGACCCTGCCCAAGCAGGAAATCATTGCTGCCCTGTCTGCTCCACTCCAGCTCTGCCCTCCCATCATGACAAAACCATCACTTTGACCTGCTTGCTAAAGGCAGCTTCTCCTATGTTGACCTATTCCCACTTCCCCTAGTCCTACTGAAATCAGACCAGTAACCAGCTTCTGTCCTGACTCCCCAAAAGGCACCCTCTGCCAGCCCCTGCTGCAACAATAATGGCATTTTTTTCCTTTTAGAGCTAATCAACACTGCCAACTGACTGCAACAGACTAGAAGCAGATCTGTCTCTGTTCCAGTGATGCTTTTATTAATGGAAATCCATAATGCTGATCTGTCTTTAGATAATATTAAGGAAAAAACAACTTTAGACCCTGCAATGATTTCTAGCACACAAGTGGAGCATCCTTTCACATTTGCCATTTTTACCCTCCCCCTTCCTCATCCAGCAAAAAAAATCAGAGACAAGACACCTCTCAATCAGATTCTTATAGGTACAAAAGAAAAACAAAAATAACAGAAAGAAACAGGCTAAAACCTTTGCTCCTTTACTTACAATTTTATTAAGATAGTCAAGTACACACTGATTATTTAGATATGTCTATCTGACTGAAAATCTGTACTGCAGATGACCTGGGTCATCTCGCATCACTAGAGTATTTTTAAATCAAGTGATCACTTGGAGAAATAAAGAGCAATTCTTTCATTTATGTAAGGCATAACCACGACACACAGTCACAGCTAATCCCGCATTTACTAAGGGAACAAATGAGATGGCATACTAAGGCTTTTACAAATTCAATTTTCTCCCATTAATTAGATTTTTCTCCCTGTGTAGAATGGAATAGTCTGGCAGGCAAAACCAGCATTGTCATAGCAAGAAGATGGAGTGTGTTTTATCTATTGGCTACTTGCAAGCACAGATAATATGACCTTCTGTCATCAGATCTATACATTCACAGCAACATTTGCTACGTAAACCTCAGACATTTTTTCTAATTCTGTTGTGTAAATTAAGCTTCTGAGTCTTAACTTTCTTTTTTTTTTAAATTGATATGCAAATTATTCAATCTCTACAATAAAGATCGCACCTCAGACTCGTTATTTACAAACAACTCTACTTTAAATACCCATGCTAACATGGGGCATAAGCATAAACCTCATTCTCTCTTATACAGAGATACAAGTTCAGAAAGCGTAACTTTCTGCAACCGAGATGACCAATAAAGCAAGAAAGGCTTGGTCCCCCATACCCTGCAACTTCAGCCTCAAGTTATTTTTGGAGGCAAAAATAACTCTTACCAAGTCTGAAGGTAAACAATGTGTAATCAAAGCTGATCAGAATTACCCAAACCAAAGCAGGATGAAACCATACGAAAAAGAAAGCTAGGATAAGCTGTTTCGGGGATAAAAAAAAAAAGATACCAAAAATGCTCTGTAACACAGGCAGCCTACCCATAGGCTTAATGGAGTAACAGAAAGAAATCAACAGCCATGGATTTGGCACATGACTTAGACTGATTTAGCCTGGTTTAGACAAGGGATTTTCAGCCCCACATAAATTTAGCATAGATCATTCAGTAGTTCCTAAATCAGGAAGCAAGAAGCATTCAAAGTATGATCGATTCCTTAACATTGGTTAAGGAAACCTGCAGGGTGCAGTACCAGTTTTCTAGCTGTTCATAACGGTACCAGTCCAATACCACACTCTTTGACAGGAGACACAGACAGAGAAAGCAGGAAAGAGATTAAGTATAGGTCACAGTATTATTAACAGAAAGAGCAAAAATGTTCACTGAGCCCCTGTCAGATGCAATGGATGAGTTAAGCTGCAGCACAGATGCTGTGCTGGACAAAAAGAAAAAACAAACAAACAAAAAAACCCATTATTATCATTAACCACCTCCCCCACATCTTGTCTTTGGCCCTGCTATTTGCATCTTGCAAACACTTCACTGTTCCTGCAAAGCCTATAAACAACACTGCATAGTCCTGAGCAAAATCTGCTTCTCTAAGAGCAACCAACAGCATGCACATAATGCAGACATCTCAGCTTCTCTTTTTAAACTAACATATTTTCACAAACTTATGATGGCCAGCCAGCATGATTTCACCTGCTACAACTTCTTCTGCCCTCTGAATTACATCAGACAAAGTTATGGCTATTAACACATTAAGCTCTTATCAAAATTATCCAGAAATCTTTTTACCTCAACCTGGGGGCTTCAAATGCCTGAATATCTGATGGACGGACAACATAGCCTGACATGATCCAGCATATGCACTCATAGCCCAGAAAGCCAACTGTATGTTGGGCAGCATCAAAAGTGTGACCAGCAGGTCGAGGGAAGTAATATTCCCCCTCTAATTTGTTCTTGCGACTCCACTTGGAGTACTGTGTGCAGTTCTGAGGGCTCCAGCACAGAGACATGGACCTGCCTGAGCAAGTTCAGAGGAGACTATGAAGATGCTCAGAGGGCTGGAGCACCTCTTCAATGAGGAAAGGCTGAGAGAGTGGGCAATGTTCAACCTAGAAGAAGAGAAGGCTCAGGGGAAACCTTAAAGCAGCCTTCCAGTACCTAAAGGAGATGACAGGAAATCTGGAGAGGGGCTTTTTACAAGGGCATATAGTGACAGGACAAAGGTAATGGTTTTAAACTGGAAGAGGAGAGATTTAGAATAGATACTGGGAGGCAAATCTGCACTGTGAGTGTGGTGAAGCACTGGCACAGGTTGCCAGTGAAGTTGTGGCTGCCCCATCTTCGGACATGCTGAAGGCCAGACTGGACAGAGCTCTGAGCATCCTGGCCTAGTGGAAGGCATCCTTGCTCATGTCAGGGGAGTTGGAACTAGATAATTTTCAAGGTATCTTCCAACGCACACCATTCTATGATTCCATGATTATCACTGCCTCAAAGCTGAGATCTTTAAATGCATTTGAAAGAGCATGGTACACCAGAATATTTTTCTTTTTACTCTAAAACTGTACTCAGTGTCAAATTGGTCTCTAGAGCTGAAAACCTGAAAATTAAATAAATAGGAAATAATCTTTCAGTAGACTCTCTACCATATGAAAAGAAATAAAAATGTGTCTCAATATAAATAACGAAAACCTCCAATCTCAATTTGCGTTTGCAAACATTTTCAAATTGCCAACAGTAAGCTGAGACCTGTCAGCAGAGTAGAGGGGCAGGATCACCTTGCTTGACCTGCTGGTCACACTCCTTTTGATGCAGCCCAGGATACAGTTGGCTTTCTGGGCTGCAAGAGCACACTGAAGCTGGCTCATGTTAAGTTTCTCATCAATAAACACACCCAAGTCCTTCTGCACAGGGCTGCTCTGAATCTCTTCTCTATCCAACCTGTAGCTGTGCCTGGGATTACCTTGACCCAGTTGTAGGACCTTGTACTTGATATGGTTAAACTTCATCAGGTTGGCATTAGCCCATCTCACAAGCGTGCCAAGGTCCCTCTGGATGGTATCCCTTCCCTCCAATGTATCAACTGAACCACACAGCTTGGTGTCATCAGCAAACTTGACGAGGATGCACTCAATCCCGCTGTTCATGTCACTGACAAAAAATAAGAGTACTAGAAAGAGAGCAGAGCACTAGATTTTGTAAGATGAGATGACCAAGTCTCTTGAGGAGATCAAGATTGTTAACATTGACAATATTGCTTCTGTTCCACATTCATTAAAAACATTCTGTATCTCACCTAGGTACTACATGTGCATTTCTAACTACACCTGCTAAAACTGGCTTAAAGTTGGACTCACATGTCCTATCTGCATATCCCTTGCTCCCAGTAATGGAATAGAACGTATTTCAGAGCACAGAAAGGGTCTCCACACTTCTAAACTGTTTTTTAATTTAAACGGAACTAAAATAAGGTTTATTACACAGCCACATGTCAGCAAGGCTGAAGGTTGCCTGCAAACCTACATACTGTCTTTAACCAAACTTCAATGAGATAAATCAGAAAAACTTCAAAACATAAAACATTTTAAAAACTGTTGCAGCAGTGCTTCAGCTGAGAAAATGCTAAGAGATTACTAAAATGGCCATGCCCTTTAGTAAATCTCACAGTATAATTATGGTACTAGAATGAAGGAACGACTTTCATCTTGGTCTGCTGTAGCAAGTAGAGCTCCTTGAGAATGCTGTTGAAAAACTTCTACCCAGAGTACTCATATATAAAACAAAACCACATGCTCATAAATAAAATCAAACTATCGTACTTGCTTTATGGTCCCCATAAACTAAACAGATCAATCCATAATGAAGTGGAAGGAGAACACAACAAAAAAACAACTGCAGTGATTGGCATTTATATTAATTACACTGAAGTGTGGCTAAAAGTGGGCTCAAGTTTCAACACCAGCAAACATGGCCGTAGAATACATTGAACAAGTGGAAAAGAACCAGCTACTAGCATTACTGACTTGAACAGCAAGTCTTGAGTTCTTGATGCACTACCCAAAATACTCTACTCCTGTTCCTTGTCTACGAGCTAGTAGAGCTTCATAAGGTGCTTCAACAACAAAGGAACTGTGGCTCCTCTGAAAGGGGACAAACACATGATACAAATCTGGTACCGTGGTGGTTCTCCATGAATATGCACAACCCCAAGCAGAATTACCAGGAAACTTTCAGCTTCAAAGCACTCTATCTCTTACTGTTTCACTGTGAAGAAACCTAGGATAGGGGTACCATTTAATTATGCTGAGAAATAAAACCAGAAGTGAGAATACGCACTCAGAGTAATACATAGTTCTTAAAAAAAGCTGTTCGCATGCAGGTTCTGAATCAGTTCCTATCTGTGGAAATTAACACAGGTTTGGGGACTTCACCAAGATCACCCAAGAGACCTCAGTGAAGTTGTTGTGCAAGTCTCCACATAGCTTCCCAGGAAAGGTAAAAACCTAAACAAGATACGCTTTAACAGAGAGCAATGTATGTGGTGGCATTGGGTGCTTCTGTAATTTTCACTCCATGAATCATCTATATTCCTCTTCAATGGTAAGGTGCAGCTTTTCAGCAACTTTACAGTATTTGAGGAGTGCTAAAGCTTGAGTCTCATTTACACCAAGATACCTTTCCCTGGATAGAAAAGGTAAAATTTAGGGCAGGATTTTGCAGATGTTTTACTGGGATGCTTCTGCCAGTTGTATACTGGACACACTCCTCCTTGAGGGTCAGAGTGCCTCTCTGGATGAGTTTCATGTTAGGCTGGAAGTGGTTCCAAATCAAACCTACAGGCTTGTTGTCATACCTACTCACCTTGGGCTAATGTTCACAATGTACTTACTGAATGCAAAACTACAAGTTGGACTAGAGGTTGGACTTCATGATCTCAAAGGTCTTTTCCAACCTAGTTGATTCTATGATTCTAAGCTTGAGTTTGGTTTTTTTTTTCAGTGGTTTGCTGTTATTTATAATGTTACCATTCTCACATCTGTTTCCTTATTTTATTGCAGCAAGACTTTCTAGCAGTTTCACTGAGCAACGGTCCCTTACAAGATCAGCAGCAGGGGACAGCCCCAGTGCAAGTAAGGTAGCAGCTTGGCACTCCTTGGGAAGCTGAAGAGACTAAGGCAGAGCAAGAATTTGAGTGTTCCAGGAAAGAAATCAAACCCTGAGTTTATAAAATCAACCCTATGCCCTTAAGTATATTTAATTATTTATAAGAGAAGCTCTGGGATGGGAGATGATCAGGAAGAAGCGAGACTCAAACCTCTTCCCTCTGCAGTCCAGGGGAGTGCCTTCCCAGGAGGAATATTCCCTTTCACCATCATCCTTGATTTATGAACATTTCACCAAAATGCTATTCCCAAAAAAAGGTTTGTATGGAGGGGGAAAAGAGGGGGAAAGGGGAAGAATATCACCCTCCATCAGAAGCTTCTGAAATAAAACTCTATTCAGCTCTAATAATTACAATGGCAGAACTGTATCAATAAATCACTCCACATAAGCTGTAGTTGGAGTTGGTTTTAAGTAAGAAACAACCAATAGTTCAAAGAAGAAATAAAAGTCTACCCCTGCCCGCCACAAACCAAGAGGATGACTTAAGGGTGGGAGACAAGGCACTGTCTTCCATGGGCAGTGAGGGCTGGTGGCAAAGCTCCAGGGGCAAGGCGAATGCTGACATGCTACTGCAGGAACTGAGCCTCCACCATGGCACACTCCAAAGGTCAGCAAGTGCCAGAAACCACCACCCACAAACTCCTGCATTTCCTCACTTCTGGTGTCTTCTGAAAAAGAGGTTTGTTGGCTTGTTTGGGTTTTGTGAGCACTCTCACAAAACTGTGCAGTCCTTCACTATTGGTGTTTAAATCCTTCATGAGCATTTAATGCCAGCAGAATGGCACTGGAACCAATTCTGAATTCTCTGAAACATTCAGTTAAATTTCAGTATCGTGCAAAACACCAGAAGTAACAAAAATAAATGATTATTCTGGGGACAGGACATGCATGGATAGCCCTTTAAAAAGCTTTTTCCAGATATACAAAACACATTTATTCTGTGACTAGAAAAGAACACTTCAGTATGAAAAAAAACTGAGGCTACCTCAACAATACTAACTGGATTTCAGTGCTGTTTTCAGGAGAGCTGCTGCAGCCAAGACAAAGTGGGTTGTACGAGCAAACATTAGAAAAACATATATGAAGCTCAGGAGAAACTCATGAGAGAAGTCCGTTTAGAAAAGCTGGCTCTCAAGAGCTGGAAACTGTACAGCCTCAGTCGGTACTTCTCAGACGAAGAGCACAGAGAAGAACCCCAACAAACAAAATGCACACCAGAGAGTGTTAATTCAGGATAAGCTAGACAGAGCCAGGGATACACCTTTTTGCTTATTGTCAGTAACCAAGAGAAATCTCTGCTTTTTTAATTACATTTTTAAAAAGTCTAAACTAGCAGGCACCTATTAAATTCACAGCTTTCAGTTTTACATTTTAAACACCTTGCTGTTTCTTTTACCTTTAGCACCTGTATTTCAAAGAGATTTCCTAGCTCTGGACTTCAAATAAGTTATTTTCTATTTAAACTCTTACATGTTTCCTTGAGTATAAAACCTTCTGCATTCTCCTAAGACCATGTACTATTATGTTCATTAAATTTATGAAATCCTTTAACAAAAGAGTCAATGTCATAAATGGATGAAATATCTCATCACCAAAGAAGCAATACAACTGCCATTTTCCACACAGAGACAATTCTTCCCTTCAGGCTTTATGTAAGTACATATGTACGTACAGGAGATAAAAATCAATCAGGGGCTAGGACTTAACGCTGCACCAAGTCCTTAATGGTACAACATTAAGTTTGTAACAACCGTGAACATGAAATACAATAGCTGAGATGGTGCAATTAGTCATTATTTATGCAAAGAAAACAAAAGCAAAATGATTTATTTTACCAGCACTTTCACCGAGATCTAATCTGCTATCAGAGGTTTCATTATGATCTGCATTTCCCAAAGACTGGGCAATTTCAATACCACTATTGTTGAATGCCCAAAGCACTAAGTTAGGCACTGGGAAGCAGCAAAAATCATACAGTAACAAAAACAAAAAAATAAAGCAAGTTTCCTGGCTCTGAAACCCTGACAGGTTAAGGAAAGGGAACTCCTGGCTTAACAAAAGCATGAACCAATCATGATTCGAGCATTTTGATATCTTAGCCCTAAGAGGGAGCTCTGGCGCAAATTGAGTCTGACACAAGCTTTGGCCCTGGCAGGTGCTAGGAACCCCAGTGTTCCCCCAGGCAAACAATTCCACTTCTTTGCTGTTTGCAAGTGCTCAATTACACAAAAGGAAAAGCATCCTAGGCTCTTCTGGTAAGAATTTAATGCCCATTATTTTTCTCTCTGATAACCTACCTCTATATTAGATCATTTTAAAGATCTGAGCTTCAAGTCTAGGCATGAGATGTGGGCATCATGCCCCACGATACAGCAAGAGGAGATGTTTGAATGCTAGTGTCTATATTTAACATCAAGTGGTTCAAACAGATCAGCCCAATTCTGTACTTGAACTTGACCACCACAGACCTGTCCAAACTGTAACAACCATTTATTTCCTGCATTCTCATAAAGACAATATCCTAAAGAGATACGTTTTGGAAAAGTAGTATCTAGGCTGGTTCTAATGCACCATTTTAACACACATTTTAACTTCATTACATCTATGATTAGTCTTCAGCAGAGATTAAAAATGCTTTACTGCTTCCTAGAATTTAGCTGTAGGGCTAGGGAAAATCCCACAAAGTCAAGTTCTGAAACAAGACAACATCAGGCAGTTCCTCACATCTGATGGCAGGAAGTCCCTGTCCTGCCACAGCTCTAAGTTGTCATTGTTGTTTCCTACTTGCATCAGCCAACACAAATACGTGTGTAGGTGGATGCCTGAAGTAATCAAGGCTTTTAAAGAAGTCTTTCAAGGAACAGAAGGAATGGTACAGAAATGAGAGATTATTAAGCTGTCTTTGATGTCAATAAAAGCCACACTGGACAATGTTCTTCTGCTACAGCAGAAAGATGAGTGAATACGAAAGTTAACCCATCACAGCTTCACCTCAGCAGCCTGAGGGATCAACAGGAAGTGCACAAGGACAGGCAGCAGCCTTCTGGAGTTGGGGCTCTACCACACACAGCTCTCCAGGGAAGGATACATCAGATCATTTCACGTATCCTGCACTGTGGAATCACTGCAGTGTGGTGGCTGCCATCTGCATCAGCATGAGATACGTTTGCTTAGTGGAAGGTGCTGGTGATAAATTTTAGGAGTTGCCACTGCACTTTTACACATGACAACCTTCAGTAAGAGACAATGCAATATCTCTTCACGAGAGACTGTACTGAGAAGCCAAGAGGTAACGGGTTCAAACTTAAACAGGGGAAGTTTAGATTGGATCTGAGGAAGAAATTCTTTACTGTAAGGGTGGTGAGGCACTGGAATGAGCTGCCCAGGGAAGTTGTGAATGCTCCATCGCTGGCGGTGTTCAAGGCCAGGCTGGACATAGGCTTGTGTGACACGGTTTAATGGGAGGCGTCCCTGCCCATAGCTGGGGAGTTGGAACTAGATGATCTTAAGGTCCTTTCCAACCCTAACTATTCAATGATTCTATAACCCTATAGGATTACATTTCCAGAGGAAAAAATAACTTGAATAATATTGAATTCAAGCATTGTCGTGGTTTAAGGCCCTCAAACTTATGCAGTCGCTCTCTCATTCACTCCCCCCTCTTTCTTCCCCAGAGGAGGAGAATCAAAAGAATGCAACTCCCACAGGTTGAGATAAGAACAGTTTAGC
Organism: Forpus xanthops; assembly: GCA_032466535.1. Lineage (NCBI taxonomy): Eukaryota > Metazoa > Chordata > Aves > Psittaciformes > Psittacidae > Forpus > Forpus xanthops. The sequence continues at coordinate 30,747 of JASSUY010041821.1, forward strand.
AACTAAAGTATAACACAAATCACTACTGCTACCACCAATAATAATGCAAGAGAAAACACAAGGAAAGAGAAAACAACAAATCTTCACCTGATATCTAGCCATGCCACACAGTGTCCCCCCATCACCTGACACCAAGCTCAACTATGCAGTGCCCCCCCATCACCTTATACCAAGTCCTGAACATGCCATGTACACACCCCCTGCACCACCATCTTTCCCGGGTCTCTGTCCTCTCCGTTTCTACACCCTGGTCATGACATGCTGTGGTGTGGAATACCTCTTTGGTCAGTTTGGGTCAGGTGCCCTGTCTCTGCTTCCTCCCGGCTTCCCCTCCTCCCTGGCAGAGCATGAAACTCAGAAAGTCCTTGGCCAGCCTAAACACTCCAAGCCATAACTATAAACACTGGTGTTATCAGCACTGTTCCCAAGCCGAAACCAAAAAACACAGCGCTGCACCAGCTACTACTTAAAGGAGAAAGATGGCTGCTGCTGCTGAACCCATGACAAGCATATAAACAATTTGAACTAGAGATGTTAGTTGCAGTTATAAGCAATTAAAGCTACAGTGCAGAGTGACATTTTAGGATAAGCTTAAGTAGTTTGTTAACTCGAAGGTATCTTGTATTAAAAACTTGGGATGGGAGTGAAGATAAATAGCAGCTAAACTTTGGAACTCTATAATAAATGAAGGCCTTGAACACAAAACACAGCCCAAAACACAGCACACTGCAGTAGACTTCGTCAACTTATACCACAAGCTGCTTTTTAAAGTTCTAGAAAATGCCTCTGCAGTTTAATCATAGATCAATATACTTACCATTTGGGTACACACACAGGAGAGCTGGCATCGATTAGAATATGTCAGCATCCTTTACAAATTTGCAAAATTTATAAACTTAGCAGCCCTCAAAAGTAATAAAGTGACAAATAGATTACACCAATTGCATACGTACATGAGCTGCTTGGCCGATAGTGAGCCCCTGGGTACCGCCTGCCCATAGTGCCAGTCAGCACATTACCGCACACTGTCAGCTGCTCCCAAAGCACAGATCGAAACGCTTAACTGAGGGAGAAGGGAAAAAAAGCAAAGATTTAGTACAACAGCTGTACCTTTTTCATTAAAATGCTAATGACCCCTACAAATTTCAGGATAACTACATCTATAAATTATTAATAGTCATGTTGTCAGAGGAGATGAACAGTTGTGCTATACATACAGCATAAATTTATTATTATTGGTTGGCCTCCATTAATAAGCTCATATAAATTCTAACGCACAAAGAAATCTCAGGTCATACAGTAGTATGGCCTGAGATACAGGCCCATAACACAGACAGAAAAACAAACATTGCAAGAAAGAGTTTGCTTTTGGCTTTAAATACAGTTGTAGGCAGTAGGTGAGATTTAATAATGTTGTCTTCAACTTTAAGAAGCAGCCATTAAGCAAGAAGTTTATGAACAATTTGGTACAGAAGCAAAACTTAACCCCGCCTACTTAACATTGATCGATTTGAACCTGTCCCTGAAAGCCAAAGCATCTTTATAGGATCACAGACTATTTACTAGTGTGTCAGTTTTCTTGTAGCAGAAGTATCAAAACCCTAAGCAAACAAGAAAAGCGTGGCACATCTTATGGTCAGTTTGGAATAACAAATCACAAATCCAAACTCTCAACTGAACTGGTACTGAACCTGTCGAAAAACTAGCACAAAATCTTGTAGTCTAAACCCAAGCTCCTGTCTTCAGTGTAAGGTGTTTTGTGCTAAAATACAGCTTTCAGCTGATTTTCAGCTTTAACCTTTTTGGGAATAGCCTTCATGTGCTCAGATGTCTTCCAATATGCACTGCATGTCAAGCACACCATTTATAAAAACACATTTCCTTTTATTTCATTCCCTCCCTGGCTCAAAGGAACAAACCAACTACAAATTCTGAGGAGTGCTTTTGCTAATTCATTAAGGATTTTTACTATCTCTGGCTGCAGCTACAAGCACAAGCTTGTTCTATCCAAGAAATAGAAATATTAGGAGAGAGATGAAATAGCAGTGCACTAAAAACTGGACGATTTCCACAAATCTTCAGATATGTCAGTTCCCCGATGGAGCAGAACATCAGCAAACTCCTGAATTAGAGAAGCTTTTTATATATATTGGCATCCATGCAGTTTTCCAGTAAGCTGCCCTGGGAGCCACACAGCTGAAAATTCCACATACAGATTTATTTTCAACCAGATTAGGCACCTGAACTGGCTTATAGTGATTAACTAGTATTGGTAGCTAGTGAGGGCAAATGGATCATGGCAGCCTGTGTTTAAAATTACTTAAAACACACAACACAACACTATTACAGCCTCTGTGTATTACTGCTGAAATATACGTCTACAAAGCTGCATATCTGACACTGCAAAAACCAGGTAAAGATCTCCATTATTTCTCAAATCAGTGCTCACATCCTCTTCAGCTCTTCTCAATGCAGAAAGTTCAATGAATCAATGAGATGGCACTCTCTTGCAATAAAAAGCAGAACTCCGACTTTATAGTGAAAAGTGAGTGGTAGACTGTGTATTACCCAAACAAACAGTAGACAGCATAATACCCGAACAAAAAAACCTGAATTCCTTTTGGCCTCTTTGCCATAGGCCAGATGTTTTCAAACTTCTGTGGTGGCCTACTGATTCAACACATTAATGTTGTGCAAGGAAAAAAAAGTTGCAGATGGGTGCTACCACCTTCCTCATCTATAGGATTTTAAACCCCAAACAAGCACACAAACAAAAAAACACCACCACCACCTCCAACATATTTATTAGTAGAAAAAATAATGCCTCTCCTCACCCCAAATTCATAAGCATTCTTGCTCCCCTCAAATATATATGCATCAAGTTCATAATTCATAGCAGAATATAACAGAACAGTCCTTAGCTGTGCCAAGGGTTAAAATACTGAGGGGAAACAAAACTTGTAAGCAGATGACAGCATTTAGGACTCCTTTCCCTAGCTAGTGAAAGAACTTGATCAGTACAACTGGAGCTGCAAGATTATTAATTTTTCATAAATGCACTGTTGACTTTCCATAAGGTGCATACTTTCCTAAAGCGGTAACACTCACTAAATTATATGAAATGTCTCCATTTGAGACACCTTATTCCTTTCCTACCTAGCACCACAGCATTAGAGGCCTTCTGTCCCATCCCATAAATAAAAAACCTAAAAGCTATAAATTAAAAGTCTTGATCCTCACAATTACGCTCTCAAACAGCTGAGTTAAACTAGTCAGTTCTCCTAAAGAAGTGTGTGCACCATAGGAATAAACCACTCTTTGGAGAGGCCCGGTGGGACCAAAAGGTGTGACCATTTTGAATACCACATTTTATAACTCCAGAAAACTCAGCAGAAAGGGCAAGATATATTCTCATTACAGCAAATGTTTCATCAGCTACTGTATAAAAGGGGACCTGCAAGGATTTACAACCTACATTAATGCCAACTATCAAGTCAATTTAGAAGAAAGTATCACACAGTAAGTGAACTTAAACTGAACCAACATAGATACTGGGCTGCATGTACCAGCAGGGATATACCCACATCAAGACAAACAAAGATTCCACTTGGGGTTGTTTCTTTTGTTTGACTTTATTTCCAAGAACTATCTTTGAACTATGACCAGAACCACCAACACAACCTGCCTTTAAAACACATCCACTCACCCAGATGACTCTCAAAGAGACTCCTGAGTTTCAGCAAGCTCAGGGAACTCCCATAGAAATGTGAGTGACCTCACTGATGTCAAAATGCCATAACTAAAACATTTGAAAATGAGCATTTATTTCTCATATATATCTATGGGAATAGTAACAAAATGCAAGGAAGCATCAAATATTTCTTTTGAAAGATACAAATACAAGGTATGTACAGGTTTTACTTTTGAATATACACAACTCAGACATCCACAACTGCCCATAATTCTGAGTTAAGCCTGGATGTACACAATATGCCAGATTAGGTGGTCTTAGTATCTGCATTTTCACATTAATTTTGCAATACATGTGTTTTATAATAGCTTTCTAGGACTTCTGATTATTATTCTATTCCCAAATTGTTTTAAAAAATGTTTTACAGTGATTTTTACATCTTTATGGTTAAATTATAAACCACATATACACAAATGCACGTATCTTTATGGTTTCTCTTCAAGAAATGCTTTGATTTGGCTCAGCCGGGAGATTTCTTTTTTGGCAATTCTTCATGACCTTTCCTGAGTTGTTTCAGATGACAAGCCTCACACTGCAAGCAATTACAAAGATGGAAACAAAGCCTGAGCACTATCACTGCATACCTGCTACCCAGGGGAACACCTGAAAGCACTATCCACCTCGCCTCATGCAAAGCCTTTTCTAGGAGCTGTGGTGATACAGCTACTAGCTACTCACCATCATACATAATGAGGGCATAAATCATCTTGCAGAGAAGCCTGACATGACTTTAAGCTGAGGCTGTCAGCTCTCTAACCCATTTTCTTCACAGAGCTTCTTTTCTTTTGGCTTCATTACGATTCCGTTTTTATAATGGCTATGCAAGGTTTTCATTTTTCTTGTGTTCATCTTCTGACACTATGGAAAAAGACCCTAAATTCTGGTGCCTTTTTTTTTTTTTAAATGAAAGAGTCAAACTAAGAGTTGTGACCATACAGCAGACACACAAGATGGCTTGAACTAATTCCACTATCTTTTGTTTGAAGACAAAGAAAAGATGACAGTCCAACCCCCATATTTCTAATGGACATTAAACCTTTTTTTTTTGTTTCACCCACATTTATTTGTTCATGCATGCTGCTGCTGCTTATGAAGGTATTAGATGGCCAGCCAACTCCTTGACCCTCCCCAGTTCTCTATAAGCAAAGTTTGCTATACATGTCTGTATTCAAGCACAATGCAAGTACACTCAAACTGCCTTCTACAGTCTCACACAATAGACTGCCAGCAGGCTTACCCTCACATGCCTAAGAAAAGGATATGAAAAAAGGAGATGACTGCAAATTACCTACAGGTCATCCAGGCGTGACTGACTACATCATTCTACTCGCAAGAAGCAGACACACAGAGTGGGGAAAGAAAAAAGGTTATTGCATGAGATTTCTCCGGGGACAACTCAAGATATTACATCCCAGTACTCTCTGCGTGATATTCTGACAAACACCACAATCCCACTTTCAAAGTCTTGCTCTGAATACCAGGAAACAGCTTTGCTAGGGAATGGGTAAGAGGAATACTTTGCATTGTTTCAAAAACACACAGGGGCCACACGTTCTATACAAAATAGTCCCACTACAGCAAAGGGTTCAGACACTGAAAGAGGCTGATTATCATTTTGAGACCAGAATATGTATTTGTATATACACAGATTTTGCACACGCATGTACATATTTGCATACATAATGTAAATATGCTTTCCATACTCAAATGCTGCTCACATTCCCTCCATTCAAAGCAGCCACTTCAAGCATCAATGTAGGCCAACATGAGCAAAACACCATTTAAACCAGCAGAATGTACAGCCAGGCCATTGGGAATTTGTGCTGCTGATTTCTTGAGGCAAACACAGAGACAGCATATTCACTTTCTGTGCTGGAAACAGCTATCAGATGCAGATCTCTCAAGCAAAACTGCCTATTGGAGAAAGCATAATGTCTACTAGCCAAGTATCTTCTACCATTGCAAGGGTGACCTTTTTTGAGGTCATTAATGATTCACATCCATTACTTTTTACCTAAAAAGTACCACCTCGTTAAAAAAGGTACTGTCATTTCAAGGATGGGGTTTTATTTTTTTCTTTTCCCTTGTTTAAAGTCTGCTGTTAGCCAAGAGACCTATCCATGTTTCCAGTTTTGTCTGGGAGCATTCACATCCAGGTCATGCTTTCCCACGACTTGTCTCTACTGAGAGACAGGGAGTTGCCCTGCTTATCAAAGGACTTGCTCCCTGTCATCCCTATTTGCTGCCAGAAAGGCAATCACAATTCCACGGCCAAGGGATGTTCTGCCTGTACTTCAGCCCATGGTGAGTCCTGTCGCACTCACCACGGGCTCACCACACTTGGACCCGTCTGGGATGCAGTGATATCGAACACACTCTGAGACCTGGAAAGTCCTGTCCTGCCCTGAAAGGCTGGTGACGCTGCAATTTCTCATTCCAACAAATTCACAGCACTCAAATTCTTGTTTCTTGCAATCATTCCCACTTGCAATTCTCTGTCCTGCATACTTTTCAGCTGCCTTCTCCTCTAACAAGTTCCTATTTGGATGCTTTCCCTCTTCTCCATTTCTGAGAACGGAGAATGCTTTTGTTTTTCTCCATTTCCTTTATAAGAGCTTTTCTTGTTCTTGGTTGTATTTTCCAGGTACTGTGTGCACCTGCCCACTTCATCAAGATTCCAAAACACTATGTCGGGATGGATGTTGCTATTTCCCACTCTACTCTGAGGAATAACACCAGTGTTAGTCATTTGCACAAAATTCAAATAATGTCCCTAATTCATGTTTGAAGCCTTGACACAGAATCCCTATCTCATAAAAAATGCTTTCTTTCCCCCTGAAATTTAGCTTTTCAGTACTTCCACAGCCAGATCATGTAGCACAAGCTGAACTCAAGTCATCCATGGTCCCCTGACCCTAATCCCCTGCACAGACAATACATACCCAGTAAAACACACCTGCTTTTTATATTTATTTATTCTACATTAAGTTACCTTAATGCAGATTTTGCTCAACCAACCAGTAAAAGAAAGCATCAGGACATTTTATGTGGATCTATACAGTGCATATATAGTTTAACACAAAGGCAAACACTGTAACAATGGCAGTTTGTTGTAAATCAAGATAACTTCACTGATTTTGGAGAAGCTATCCGAACTGGTATCAGTTAGCCATTTCAATTTTACTTCCTCTTTGGGAGGGATTTGTTAAATTAGAAGTTGCCAACACACACAAAATGTTGTTCAAAGTGAATGCTGAGGAGACCCCTACTGCCATGCTTCAAGCCTCTGTGGTTGCAGTGAGGTCAGGCCATGTGCCAGAAAGGAAACCTGGCAAGCCAAGGACCTGTGCTGGAGTGCAAAGACATTACAGGACAAAACCAATGACTGCCAGATAATACAGATCTTCCTGTAAAGACTCAGCCACAAAGGCAATACTGAGCTTTGCAGTGATGCATTCTGAATCTCATTTACACCAAGATAAGTGGAAAGCACTTAAAGCTGATTGCCAGATAACTGCAGTAATCCTAAATGAAAAGGTGTTTATTTCTTCTGAAGTTAGAGATGTCACTATGTTTTTGTTTGCTGTGGGGAGCTTTTCAAGCTCAGATAGGTTTTCTGTTACAACAAGCATTTAGTCACTACTCTCCACTTTCCTCCACCTTGTATCTTGTAAGAGTAAATGCAATGTTGCTGCTCCTTGATGTTTGCACATCCAAGAATGGGTGAAAAAATTGGAAGCTGAGAAAAAACAGAACTGAAACTCTAGAGAAACATTATAAATTCTGTTTGACAGCTCCTAGATAACTACTGGGATAAGCTACAGCTTATATCTCCAAACTGTTCAGACAGAAAACCAAAACCAAACCCATCATCTTTCTTCATCTTGCTTATATTCTGCATTAAATACTGAAAAGTAATTTAAGAAAATTACTTCATTACTTAAGACATACATTCCCAGTTTACCCATCTTGCCCAAATGCATCTGAATGATCTAATCTGCAGTCCCTGTTTTACCCTTCCATGGCAGCAGTGAGCACAGCAGAACTCACCAACTGCCAGAAGACATTGGAACTAGATGATCTTAAGGTCCTTTCCAACCCTAGCTATTCTATGATTCTATGATTTCAAGCCAAAGCTGTTTCTAATTCCCATGGTTATTAGAAAGCCCTCAAAAGACAGACTGAGCATAAGATAAAGCTGAGCTCAGCTGGTTTCCAAAAAATGAGGACAGAAGAAGAGAATTGTAAAGCAACACAAAAAACCTGCATTTCTTCAAACAGTTCCTTCTGGAGCATTTTTTCCACCACCAGCAGACATCATCTATGACTTTCCTTGTCGCTGTCCTAAGCAACCTCCAACTCTTTCTGTCTGGAAAGCAAAATATCAAAACAAAATCATAACAATTCTGTTCATATCTTATTATTCCTCCTGTTATCAGAATTTCCTACTTTTATTTAGCCCAGGCAAATTCTATTCCCAGTCTGCACTGCAACATTCACAGCATTAGCTGCTGCTGCTGCTTCTCAGGGACCTGGTGGCAGCAGATGCAGTAACAAATGTAGTGTGGGTTGAGTTTTGAAACTTCAAAAAAAATAAAAAAAAAACAAAAAACATATTTATTATATAAATTATTTATATAAATCTATAAAGCTTTATATATATCTGTCCATTATATTTGAAAAATCATGGCAGTCGGGTGAAGCTCCCAACGACTGGAAAAAGCTAAATATAACCCCCATTTTCAAGAAGAGGAAAATGGATGAGCCAGGGAAGCACAGACCAGTCAAGTCTCACCTCTGTGCCTGGGAAAATCTTGGATCAGATCCTCCTGGAAGGCATGCTAAGGCACAAGAAAAACAGTAAGGTGTTTGGTGACAGCCAGCATGGCTTCACTAAGGTGAAATCTTGCCTGACCGATCTGGTGGCCCTCCTGTGGAACCACAGAACTATGGAACACCTTCTATGGGGCTATGGAACTGATGGACAGCGGTAGAGAAGTTGATGTCATCTACCTGGACTTGTGCAAAGCGTCTGACACTGCCCCCAGGACATCCTTGTCTCTAAGTTGAAGAGACATCAATTTGATATAAGGAACAGCAGATGTACAACACTGAAGAAAATTGCTACTTTGACAAAATATTATTTTACCTGTGGCAATGGAAGGCTGTTAAGACACTAACACAGGCCTCCCCCATGCTTGTTCACAATCTCAGACATAGTACAGGCTCCAGCAGCCCGGACAAGTACAAGCATCTTCAAGTATTTTTCAGAGACTGGAATACCAGGAAGACTTAGGGAAAGGACAGTTATGAAAGCTATTGTACAGGAGCTTTGATGCACTGAGGGAAGCATAACATGCTTACCTCAGAGGAGTTAACTTGAGAGAACACTAAGAAAGATCCAAGTAAATGGTTCCTTTTGACACAGTAAGAGAAGGTAAAATACAAACTAACTGAAAGAATGGAAAATACTGGATGAGAAATTGAATTTCAATTAATACTACCATTACTGACCTTGTCACAAAAGGCGTTAATGAAATCTGCTGGATGCTCTGCTACAAGGGGAAAGATGGAACCACCAAAAGGAAAGCTGGATGCTGAGAAGAGAATAATAGAAAAGTAATGAAGTAACACAGCACAAGGTCATTCATTCAGGGAATCATTAAGAAATTCTGCTGTCAGTATTGAGCTGTGATGCAAACATTTGGATGTGACAAAAGAAAAGGACCCAGCACAGCACTGACATGCTTTGTGCTTCCGGTGTGATGCATGCAAATATGTTCCCTGGTTACAGCCTTTCCTGTAGAGCTGGGAAAATACTGATAGGTCTTGCAAGGTAATGCCCAGACCTCATCTGACACAGCCCAGTAGCATCTGGTCCCTAACATACCAGGGATTAATGGAAAACACAGGAAATTGGAAGATAATCAAGGTACCAGACTTCTGCCTCATACAAGAATATTAAGAGTTTGGCTTATAGCAAAATGAAGGCTGAGAGAAGTAACTTTAAAATATACTGTCGGCACAAGAATCGAGTGCATGTAAGGCAGACTTTGCTAAATTTAGACTGGAAATTAGAACATACCTAACATCAGAGAAAGGTAGTCCAAGAACGGCCTTCCAAAAGGGTACAAAATCATCTAACAAAATCATTGTCAAAGTTATGAATTGTGTTAGTATGCTGGAGATAAGTATATGAACAGGAGCTGCTGTTCTTTAATATGACTTTTGTTTGCTTTATTAAGAAGAGAATCAACAGTTTTTCTGTGGAATTCACTGAGAAGTTTATGAGAATCTAAGCTACCATCTCTGGACAAAAATCTATCAGGGTTATAAAATTGTATCATTAATGAATAACAAGAATATCCAGAGTACAAAATGTTCTTTAGCAAATACACCAATCACAAAGGAAAAAATAAAAAACAACAAAAACCAAACATATAAAATTGGGACTATCAAGTTTCAAAGGATAAGATGCTTTCATCTAATAGCATTTGGAAGAAACTTTGAGAACAGATTTTTCACCCTGCCTTCTGCAGAATTTCTTCGCCTTCTTTCTTCTCTGAAGCAGTCAAACCCAAGAATAACTGAAAGCAGATGAACTATTTCTGAGGTATGATTCAGGATTTTAATTACTACTATTTTTTTTTCCTCCTTAAAAAGCCCGTTCTTCTAGGTGCAATTACCAAACACAGCTTAACATCTCTATCTGCCATAAACTGGACAGTTACAGCTCTAGAAACACAAGCAGTACATTTCTCTTGCTGCTGAACTGAAGGAAGGACTAAAGCCTTAGCTGTAGGAAGCAAGCAACTCATTTACATTTTTGGCAAGAAAACAATTCAGCCTACTGGGTTTCATTTCATTTTTTAACCCACAGGGATATGAAGGAAAAATACATTGAGAAGTCATGAGGAACTTCATAGACAACAATGCTGTAGCATCCAAACAGAGCACACAAAAGAAACCTCTCCTTTGTTTCCAGTTTTGGCAGGTTTTATAGCAGAGCCATTTGATACAGAGAATTCTCATATAGGACCTCTATTGACTAAACAGTTGCACATTAGCCATGTGAAACCTCTCGGCATTTTAGTTGGGAAAAAATATTATTACTCCAAGAACAGTTAATGAAAAAAGGAAATAAAAAGCCAGGCAGAAGGCCTTATGCTTTTGTAGAAGGAAGCTTGTACAAAATACCTCTATAGCTTTGTAACATAACCTCATAACATACCAGTGTCATACTGAAATATTTCTGAAAAAGTTAACAAAATACAAATTACATTGAAAAATATATTTGTATTTTGTCAAAGTACTTCTTTAGCCTCATCTTCTCTCAAAAATAACTGCTACAAGAGACAACCAAATCATGCAAATTAGCATTTTTAGTTTTATCTAACTAGAAGAGTATTTGAAACCTGTATCTAGCATACTGCGGTAAAAATCTGGTCAGCCTTCTAGGATGTTTAATGATGTATGGATATGACCCTTTATCTGAATACAGTTTTCTATTAGTGTCACTCACTAAAATCATGTGCATACATAATAAAAGAGTAGTTCTGAGACAGGCTCTTACTGAAGCTCTTTGATTCTCTCCTCAAAGCTAATACTGAATAACATAAGCATATTCCTGGAACCTCCTTCCCTCTTCATTCACAACCCAAATTGTATTAGCTGCTGCTGCAATAGAGCATAAATTGTTCCTTAGAGCTGATGTGCCACCTGCCATGTTTTCTGAAACAATGCAATGGCAAGGATTCTCAGCATCCAAAAAGAAAAACTTAACTGAATCAGAAGTCAAGGTACAGCTCATTATCTGCAGTTATCATGGAGGAGTTTCACCTTTCTTGATGGAAGAACTTATTCTTAGGAAGACCTAATTCTTGTCATAATTAAACATCTGTCATGTATCACTGATGCTTCCTAATCCTGACTGAGCCAGGAATAATCATGTCAAATATTGCAGTGCTCCATTAAAAAAAGAACGTTATTTAACAATTTCTAAAATACTGTTAATTTCTAGCTCATGGTACCGTTTCCCAATTTTTGACAAATAAGATGAGTCTGGGGCCAATAAACTATCAGCTTAAGATAAACAACCAGCCAAGATTCAATTATTTCTTTTCAGGTCTCCCCTCTCCACAACAACCTCCCCCAAGGCAAGAGTTTGTCCTTGGTTTGCAAGGACAGTTGCTATCAATATAGCAAAAAACGTGTTTCTTTTTGGAAGTATGATATACTAAGGTAGTAAAATAGGCTGAACCATATCCCACACTACCCAGCACTGTATCTGTTGCTGCTGTTACCAGCAACAAAAGGTGCTGATGAATGATGACAGCACTGGGAGTAGAAGCATAGGTTATTCCATTCACCTGTTGCAATTAAAGAAGTTCCTCCAGGGTTTCCTTCACAACCTATTAATATTAGTAACCAAATCAGGCACCAGAGAATTAGCCTGATTTTGTGAATAACATCTTCCGAAAACAAGCTGCTATTCACTCCAGGCCTAAGTGAGGATAACACAGCAGGAGCTTTCTGACAGCCTCTGCTATCAGGGCTTGCAACACACTACTGGACAGCTACCATGGAGATGCTGCAACCATATTTGCCAAGCAACAAGCACTATAGATATCTCATGACTTCAGCACCAAAACAGGCTGAATTAGTAAATTAGAATGGGACTCACTGAACTCCTATAGGCTCTCTACAAAGTATCACAGAATGTGTGTCTTTTGGGCCACATTTGGGCCTGAAGTTCAGGTTCAACCAACCTTATTCCTTTGTAGCCAAAGTTTTAAATTACTCTTAAGAAACTGATTAACTAAAGAACAGTCACCAATATCAGTACAACCTGAGGTGAGAGCAACCATGAATTTTCTACTAGGCTACGAAACAAATTGTTGATTCTGGTTCAACCCCTAACAGTGAACACACACTACAGAAATTACTGTCTCAGCAGAAATACCAGAACAGCTGTGAAAACTGAACTATCTTGTTATTAGCAGTAGAGAAGCAGAGATCCCACCGGGGCATGGAGGAAGATGCTGATGTGGCCTGAAGAACAACTTGAGCTATCACTTTGTCCACACAGAGTTTGCTCTTGGCATGGACTTCCACTCTTAAAACATATTCTGTAGACATGTTACACATAAGTTTTAATCTGAAAAGTGAAATCTGAAAAAGAATTAGCCTATGCTACAGCACCTGTGAAAGAAATTATGTGGTGAGCACCAGCTCCACTCTGATCGTGATTCTCACGCCTTGTCTGCAAGACTTGCTAAAAGACTGTGAAAAACAGCAATAGGTGCCCAGGTACTTGAACCCCCACTGACCCCATTACCTCCAAAACCCAGAGTTATCACAAAATGAGTAACCTTTCCTCTAAATTTAAAAAGCTAGGACCTGACAAGCTGTATCCTCCCGGGCAGCTGCCGTGAGGAGTGTCAAGTGCACTAAACAATGACCTCAGGCCATTAGAATGCCAGTTAAAGATTAGCAGGGATGGTTTTACAAAGCTGCTTGCAAGACACCTAGCTAACACCACACTGTTGGCTGCACCATGCTCTGGCAGCGTGCTTCCTGAGAGGGAAACAGAGGCCAGACAAGCACTGCATAGCAAGAAATTCACCCCAAAGAACGCACTGATGGATAGGCCTTTGGGGGAAAAACATGGCAGCGAAGAAGAGCGAGATGAATTAAGGTGACCGGTCCTATTAAGGTAAAGGACTTCAACCCAACAGCTTCTTCTCAAGACAAACACTGGAATCTTACTTAAGGGAAATTCTGAGACTCATTCACTGATACATAAAATTACTCAGGACAGCAAGAGGACTTACAGGCTATTCCCAGTGAAAGGGAGAGGACCAAGAGGGAAGAAAGGCAAAAAAAAAAAAAAAGGAAGAAAAAAAGACATGTGAATGACTTAGTATATGAAACAAATTAATAATCTGCATGCCAACTCTATTCTTCTGGTTTAGCAGAATACTGCTTGGTTCCTATGTAAGGACTGAAGTCTGTCAAGCACGTATAGAGACTGAAAAACTTGGAAAGAAAAGGTGAATAACAAGCCTAGTCTCCTGTGTATTACAGACCATCAGATCTGCTTGATTAACATACACAAAAAGCATGAAGACGAAGACAAAAGCAAGCAAGACAAAGGCTTATGCAAGGGTTCAGGGTTAAAGAGCCATCTTAACTGCACTGGCTAAAACATTAGTGTCTCACAGCTGCACACCAACATGACATTAGCTGTGGCTAGAATTCCATCATTCTCTTTGCCCAAAGACTGCTTTAATAAGAAAAATCTCATCTTACCTCACTGTAGCTTTATCTGGGAGGTGGGATGGAACAGGGACGGGAACCTAACCATAAAACCTCTGAAATTCTTCAGGATGTGAAGTCCTTTATAAAGAAGGAATTCTCTAGGAAAAGTTACATACAGCATAAAAGATCCTTTTTGAAATCAATGCCTCAGCTAGGTATTAGAATTTATATCCTCTCTGTATTTGAATTAACCATCCAAAGAGGAAACTTACACGACAAGAGCCTGCATCTATGCATTCCTCAAGCATAGCAAGAACTTGAAGCATGTATAAGATTTGCCCAGTGCATATACAGCTGGGATACATCTGAAAGCTCTGCCAGCTCGCCTCCATCAATTAGGACTGTAAAAAGTAACATCCTTGTAAGGATCACATGAGCAAATACCCAGAAGATTGCTGCTGTATTTCAAGAAGGCAGAACAGCAATTCTGATAGGAAAGCTTCCTGCATCTAGCAAACAGCGCAGTTTCTCGATGGGGCTCTGCCAGTACTACTACTTGTACAGCGTAGGCAAGCCTACATGCATGCTTAGTTCAAGTTTTTCGGTTAACAGTACTTTCTGCATGAACAGGCAATGCCAGACCTCTCACTATCTCATTTCTGAAGATGAGAAGCACTGTGGCTTGCCAGTTACTAGGAAGTACATCCCACATCTGTAAGGTCAAATAAGAATGAAGGGAAAACCATGGCATCAGAAGCTGCTAGGGAGTATGCCACCAGATGATCCATACACACAGGTGGGCTCAACTGGTGCCACAAAGCAGCCACTGCTGTAGGCCTCCCTCCCACTCCAAGGCCCACAGAAAACCATGTGGACATACTTCAGGAGACTTCACTTCTGCTGCACAGAGCATTGAAGTTCAACACGGGTGTCTGTATTATCAGAGAGTGCTACTGACACCACAGAGGAACAGCACTATTATGAAACACCCCTGTTGAGTACAGACTTTTCTCATGTGAGGTGGCAGAGCAAGTTGCACAAATACTGCACAAATGGATAAATTAAGAACTGTGCTGGCTGGAGTACGAGAAGAGGTAGAGCATCTTTGTTAAGAAGCATCACAATAAGCAATGTAAATATTGCATAAAATACAGGTACCTTGGATCTAGTCTCTCTGCTGGGAGAAATCCGAGACTTCAGTGTTTGAGATGTGGGACAAGAAAACTGCAGAAAGAGCCCCACCACCCCAGAGGACCCCCAAATATGGAGCAGGTTACTTACTATCCCCAGCTCGTTGTTGCAAAGCCAGTATCAGAGCACCAAGTCCTGGAGTCCTGGGCACCAGCACCCCCACAGGTCACTGCAGAAATCAGGCAAGCTGCAAAACAAGAATAAATTGGGTATTAGAGTTACTGTTTATGATGAGGCAGGGAGGGACTAATGAACACTACTGAGCTCTCAAAGGTGCAGGTTACCAGAAGAAACCTACACAACTGCTCTCTGCAGCAGCAGGAGCCTGGGAAATCAGACAAGCACAAGTGACTGAGTGACCCAAACAGCTACCTTTCAGTTTAAATCCTTAAAAACCATCTGCATTCAAAAAACACCCAAGCAGGGTAAGTAGAACAGAGGATCTATATACTGCAGTGCATGGACCTTCCCAAACAGAGCAGATGTCACAAGCTGCTGCCGGACTACAACAGCTTGGGCATGCAAGAACACTGCGAAGCGTGCTTTATACTCTCTCTCTGCACTGCATCACAGACCTGCAGTTTCCCCATGCACAAGCAGTGACCATCACAAAGAAAATTCATTTAGACAATAGAAATGGCCCCTAAGTTAGAAAGAAAAAGGCAAAAAGCCATCACTCAACAGTATATTCATAACCTAATTTAGAAAATAAAATAAAAAGCCATTTTACTTATGCTTGTGTTCAGTAGACATCAATATACAATTGTTTCTGTAAAGCCTGTATGTTGTATTACAGTCATTTCCCAACCCTTCCATCACCTGGTAAATGATTACATTAACGCTATGGGTTTGGTATCAAAGAAATACATTGTGATCATTGCCACACAGTGACAGAAGCAAAGTTATCTCCCCACCACTCCATCAGTGGCAGCCGATCTGTCAGTCAAATTATGCTGTAGGATTTGAGGTATTATTTAACTTCATATTTGTTCTCCCATCTAGAGAAAATAGATATACAAGACTGAAGATACAAATCTCATCTGCTGCAGAGCTTAAAGACATTATTTTTCCTTTGTTAAAGCAAAAGCCAGGCTCAATCAAGCCAAATTACATTCCATTTTCAAGAGATTTTTTTTTTCCTGTCCTTGTTCTAACAGAAATCCAAGACCAATAAATCCTAGAAAGTACTGAGACAGAACAGATCATTTAAGAGAGCTAAAAACGTTCTTGTTAAAAATCGTATTTATCATTTGGAAACTTGAAAACAGATTTTTTTTATAAGCCAGATAAAAATAATTTTTAAATCTAAACCTTTCTGAAGACATCAAGATATAATAGGTATAATACACTAGCTTTCATTTTACTAATGAAATAACACTTTCCAAGGGGGCAGGAAGAAAACATTAAACTAATATTGCTATCCCAATTAGCAGGCACATTTGTGCACTTTTGTATCAGACAATCATATTCCAGTGTCTGAGAGAGAGGAAAAGAAAAAGGGGGGAGAAAAAGAAAACACACATTGTGTTAACACCTTCATGCCAATAAAGCCAAGAAACCAGCAATTTCTGAGATTCACAGGTTTTGCACAAACAAAACTTTCCAAGTCAAGTGTTGACATCACAAAGCTCTCTCCAGTCTGGGCACATATCCCAGCTTTTTCCAGATAATTTTAAGGGAGTTCTTCTCAAGATAAAAAGATATATTCTTTTCATAATTAGTCCTCTTCATCCGATATGTGAAATCCAATTTGCTCCAAACCAAGCCCAGCATAACCACAACACAACCAGTAGTTAATTCAAATTAAAAAAAAAAAATAATAATATAGGCAAGTGGCTCAAAAATCATTTCAAGCCTGAAACAGGACTATTTGTTGATCCAAACTAAGATGGGGTCAGCCATCTGAGATCACCAAGGAAAGCCTGAAATACAAAACATAGGTCTCAAAGGTAGCAATAATCAAGCTCTCCAACAAAACAGCACATTGCAAAGCAAAATTTCAGCAAGAGACAGAGAATCATAGCATAATTAGGGTTGGAAAAGACCTTAAGACCATCTAGCTCCAACGCCCCTGCCATGGGCAGGGACACCTCACACTAAACCATGTCACCCAAGGCTATGTCCAACCTAGCCTTGAACACCGCCAGCAATGGAGCATTCACAACTTCCCTGGCCAACCCATTCCAGTGCCTCACCACCCTTACAGTAAAGAATTTCTTCCTCAGATCCAATCTAAAATTCCCCTGTTTAAGTTTGAACCCGTTACTCCTTGTCCATCTGACCTCTCATCAAAGGGATATTAATACTGATGACACAAATTCCTGAAACTGTGCTACCACACACTTAACATTTTCTATTTCCCAGTTGAGAATCTGCCCTCCACCATAAGTGTCCTGCCGAACACATCCACCTCCCCACCCACATTTTTACCATGTTGCCTGCCTTGAAAATTGGCAGATTTGAAAATGACTTGGGGATAGAGACAAGATTTTTTTCTTCCTGTTTATGAATCTCGGTATTTCAAAGAAAAGATCAGCCAGCCAACAGTGCAGCAAGATCAGCATCCCAGAGATATTCAAGCGAGAATAATTCATCTAGGACTTTATTAAAAGCGGTAAATTGGAAGGCAGATAGCATGCAGACACTGGCGCTCTTCTTAGAAAATGAATTAGCAAATGTTTAACGCCCACAGACGACAAAGAAGGAACATACTGTTACGATTAATGAAATAAACAACTGGCTGGTTGAGGTAATACTAGGTGCAAGTTTCAAAATTTCAATAGTTCCTATTTCTTTCTTTTGCAAAGATGGGGCAATAACTACATATACTTCAAGGGGGAGCAGATATTCCTGGGTACTTGGCTGTTCATGGGACACAAGCCTGAGATCCAGGCCTCACATAGCCTCAGAAACAAGTGACAGCACAACCTGATCTTGGGCACATCACAGAATTTCAAGTTAGAACTCACAAAACCAAAACTCAGAAAGCACTGGCCAGCAAGGAGAAAATCTGGGACACATCACTCCTGTTGAGATGCTGGAACAAAACTTACTTCTGTAGATCTCTCAAAACAGAGACAGACATCTACCTGACAGAGACTCCCCACTGATTTGTAATGTCAAAACTCAGACCAAAGTTACTTTCTTGAGGTTTAGCAGGAATTTACCAAGATAGGAATCCCTGCAGCTTTTTTCCTCCTGCTCCACTGCAGCCTGTGCTTGAGCCTGGTGGCTTCCTGACAAGAACTAAGAAGGCTGGCAGCTTTGACAGCTCTCCTTTCCAACTTTTGGGCTTTTGTTAAGGAACTGTAAAGTTTAGTTTAAGTATAAAAGAGGTAGGTTTCCAACCGCACAATTTCAACTGGAGTCATTCAGTACCAAAATATGTTTTGTACTTCCGTAACCATCTTTTCCTGAAGCACACGCTACATAAATGGCATGTTCCTCAGCAAGGGCATTACGGTTTTGTTCTCACCTTCAAATCGGAAAAAAAAGCCCTGCACCAGGCAAGGTTCTCAAGTGTTTCTGTTGACATGAAGTGAGCTAGTCTCAATTTAAATCCACTTAATCTAAAAACTAACACCAATACAACAAAACATTTACCAGCTGTTCCCCATTCCCTGCTGGGCAACTGCTTGTTGATGGCCCCAGCAGAGAGCAGCCAGCCTCAGCCTGGAAACGTCATGTCTCTCCAAGGAGACCAACACTTTTCCACCTCAAAAGCTTCTTTTGTAGGAAAATAAACCCACCTATTTGCATTAGGGAATACAAATTTTTAGGATTACATCACTCTTAAGCACTACTCCTGTATCTTTTATAGTAATGGCTATGTACTAACAGCCTGCAAACTGGCCTGTGCTGGACAGGGTGAAAGGGCGTAAAACCAGTAACATGAAAGCCAGCAGTGATACAGTTGCTCTGGGAAAATTAGCTGAAGATTTCCCAATTCTTGGGCTTTCAGAATGGAAGCACTGTTATGAAATAACTGAGGATATTGTGTCTGTATAGAGACGAGTGAACTTGGTTCAGTACAAATGGTTGCATTTATGTTATCGGACTGGTTACTTGGCCTTAAACTGTCTTTAAATAGGAATCACAGGATCCCACCTACCCCTTCATTAAAATTTCCACCCCTTTCTCCAATTTAGAAAAAAAAAAACAAAGCAGTAGTCCAGCATAACATCGATAATTAGTAAGTACATAATGGGCATCTATTTTAGGGACAAATTTTTCTCCTTCCTTCTAGAAACCACATTCCAGTTTCTAACTCCAGTCCATCAGACAGGACTGACTCTCAGTGAGCCTCATGCAACTGCCCAAGAACCCAGGCTGCTGGGGTGTGTTTCTAACAGGAGGAGACTAGGAAGAGCTGAGGTTTGTTCTGAGGTTAATCTGGAAATAGTTTAAAAAAACAAAACAAAACAAAAATTACCAAACAAAAAAAGACAAACACAAACCTAAAGCAAACAACACTGTTTTTCTTATAAAAGATTAACAAAAACTTTACAGATGTATTAACATGTTGTAGTTCGGCACTTGCCTGTCAACAACTTGACAGGCATGGAGAACTCACATGATGGGTAAGAGTCATTAAAGACAGGGTGAAGGAGAAGGAGTCATTAAAGACAGGGTGAAGGAGAAGGCGGCTGTCACCATCTCCAGAATTTCCAGACACTTTTAGCATCTACCTTTCCTTGTCTGCATCTTATTTTCTTGATAGCAGTTTTTGCCAAATCCAGTGAAGGAAGCATCTTACACATTAATTCACTTACTGCTCTAGAGGGTCAGAAAGAAAACAGCACCACTTAGATGGTATTCTACCGTCGCAAATCTTCAAAGGTCAGAAAGAAGCATTTATTTCACAGTTAGTGGCTAAAACACTGAAATACACATGGCAGTTTTTTACTTATGAACTCTGAGAAGCCCAACAAAACTGAAGAGATCTGGTTACCCATTATTTGCAGGAGGGGTCCCATTCTTCTCCTTTCAGGTTAAAAAGCATATTCTGGACACCTTTCTGAAAAGCACAGAAAACGGGTCAGGTCCTCCTGGTCCAACAAGGAACATGAACATGGGTCTCCTGCCACCCCACAACACATGCTGACCATGGGGTCGCTACAGAAGAGATTGAAAGGAGGAAAACTCACAATATTTCTGCAAGATTCCAAATTCTGTCCCCTTCATTTTAATGATTCTGTTTTATTTAATATGTCCAAAGTGGATAATGTATGGTCATTTTTTTTTTTCCTCTTTTAAAATGTTTTACACAGAAGGTACAGCAGGAGCAGGGGTGGGGCTGAAGACATCAAAAACTTTGCATGCCAGTCTGGACCAAACAGGTATTTTCATTTCAGCAAATCCTCCCTGCCATCACCTCCAAATCATTTACACAGACCTCCACATAAGCAGAGACTGCTCCCAAACATTAGGGTGTTACTTTAGTGCTCTGGCTGTGTGACTTGCTGCTTTCCCCAAGTCTTAGTGCTTGCTGAGCTATGCTGCACAAATACCAAAGCAGAAGGAAGCAAAGCTCTGGTTCGACACTGAAGTCGAATTCATCTCCAGCCCCAGAGTCTGACATCTACCCCTGCACAGCACTGGCTTCAGCTCACCTGGCCCTATGAGACTGTGCACCAAAAACCTGCTTCTATTTATGTTCTACTTGTATAGTTACCCATAAAATCATAATATCCTACTAGTAAAAACTATTATGGAAATACCCTACCCTTGCAGCCTGAGGGAACTGGTATTTCCACTGACAAGTAATTCAGCTTCCTAAGGGTGAACCAGCCATTCAGGACAAGGACTTGTTCCAGAAAGTCAAATGCTATTTTGGTGCTAGGTCTCAGCACACATCCAGTGATCAAAGGCCAGTGGAAGAGGTAGAGAGCACACAGGCATCCTGAACACATCTCCTACAAACTGGGTGGCAGGCAGTTTGCACTGCACCGAGCACCCCGCAGCAGGACAGCTAAGCTTTGTGTCCTCCCCTTTTGCCCCTAAGCCCACCCCTTCTCTCTAGCTTTCAGCATCACTGCTATGACAACCCGCAACAAGAACCAGACAACTAGCTGCTATTACAAAACCAAGTTTTCTCATCTGGGCTGAGGCCGACAGTTTCTGGGTCATTACAGCAAAAGTATAGCACAACCAACATAGGGGTACATATCATTCAATAGCAACCCTTCAAGCACGGGCTGGGTACCCTTGCAGCATGTTTTGCCCCCAGTGGACAGCAATAAAGCTACATTTTCTGTTCGCTCATGCCTCGCTGACCCAAGCTTTGGAGCTTGCCAAAACTCAGTACACGATTTACTGTTAGCATGTGAGCAGCAAAACAGGTGTGCTGTGAAAACACTCAAGCAGCTGTGATGAAAAAGAATAATAAAAAATATTAGAAGTGGAAATAAAGAAACTTGAATAATATTTGAAAACAAAGCAGTCTGGAATTGCTCTCAAAAAAATCTTACACATAGCACAATGGGGTGCAACTCAGCTAGCTGAACATTCTTCCAAATATATGCCAAGAATAAAACTTACTTTCACAACAGGCATCAAATTTTAAGGAAGGAATTGAAAGCCAAGGAATTGAAAGCCTAGGAATTCATGCTGATGCATGCAGTAGAGCCCAACTCCGAGGGCTGGAAGCAACTCAGATGCCCCCCCACAGCCTGTCTGAGAGGAAAATGTTTCCAAATGATTCGACTTCTTAGTAGACATACCACACTGGAGACCAGGTTTTATCTGTCACTTAGAGAAAGACCTGTGGGTGATGAGTATTCAGGTCACACACACCTTTTCTGCAGCAACCCACTGCACAACTATTCATGTGATAAACACCCACGTCACAGCAGAAGCCAGTGGCAATGAATAATGCAAGAGATCCAGTCACTCTACCACATATCATACCCATGGGATATGGAGGCAGCATTTTAGCTGAAGCCAACCTTCCCCCTCCAGGGTGCCAGCATGTTATTCTCTCTCTACCTCCTGCTGTGCACTTACACTGACAGATCAAACTCAGCAAAACAGGATGAGTTGCTGCAGAAGAAACAGGGACACAAAGAAATGTAATACACCCTCTCACAAGATGATGTTAAAATATTACATCATCTGCTCAACTCAAGAGCTCCACAAACCAATCTTCCCAACAAGGCAGCTCTTTGTTCACATTTCCCAAGAGATGCACTTTCCCACCATTAAGACAATTTCACAAACCATTAGCTAAACCAGGATAAATTAAAATGGAGCCACACTCAGCCTTAGCTTGTAACCTTGCCTGAATGAAGATGGGTTATTAAAAGTGGAAAACTGAAGTGAAATCTGAATTTGCAAGTCAGCTCCTTTTTTTGAAAAGCATTATCGCTCACCTGTGTTCTGAGAACAAACTCTCCCAGTAACTGACTTCACTTATTCATTCCTATTCTGAATACCATTATCACTACACAATTCTTCCCAAACCCTCCTGATATTCTCCAGCACTTTCCAGCTTCCGCTGCACACAACAGGGTGCTCCATCTAGCCACCATGCCAATACAAGGCACAGAGATAAGGTATTATGGGACAAGGCACTCAGGTCAGCTTGGCTTCTCTGGCACACTCTGCCTTTGAGCATCCTGCTCAGTCAACCACTCCACCAGCACCACTGCCTTCACGCAGCCTGCGCACTAGGCTGGGCATCCACTCACACTGCACGTTTATTATGCCATTAGAAGGGTGTCTTTGTCTCATGCTATTTCTTTTGTATTATTTTCATATATATCAAGAAAATCTATATAGGACAATCAGGAGACCCAACTGAATTCATCAAAGCTCAGGCAGACTCTCAGACTGCATGCTTAAAATGAGTGCACTAAAAAAAAAAGGCAGAATAAAAAGCTCAAGTCTCTCTCCAGTTTTAGCCATAATCAATTTTAATGATGCTGCTACAAGACCTCATAATTCTGGCTTCAAAGCCAGCTAAAAGACAATGAAGGACCTTTAACTTAGGCAACGTGTACTAACAGAAATCATACCAATTCTGCATACCAGGACAACATATTCAAAACTTTTTGCACAGTAAGGGCTTAGCTGTAAAGAAGGGATCCTCTATCTTACAAGCCTCTACCATTCAGGTGGAAGCAAGCATAAAGTTAAAATTACAGCCCATTTTTTTCCCACACTAAAAGATCTTATGCAAGTCTATGAAAGGTCTGGAAGAGATCATTACACTCATGCTTAGTAGACCTGTCCCATCTTCATCACCTTAAATAACAATTGTTGGTATTTGGGGTTTTCGTTTGTACCCAGGGTCTGCAAGTACTTAGAATATTTCTTGCTCCGAATAGTCAGTAATTAATACAAACAAACAAACAAACAAAAAACTTGTTTAGCTTATTCCTTTATTAATCATCTCTGCTGGCAAGCTGACTCACCATCCAGGGCTGATCGCTTCAGGCAGTAAGGAGGATGAAAAATACAGCACCTGTGGTCTCACAATTCACATCGAAAGATATTTAGATAAATTCTTAAGCCTACAGTTGCAGTGCTCTGCAGTATTTTCAGTCCCCTACCTCTCATAGGAAGATCTAGCAGTGATGCAAAAACCTGATGAAAAGAATGAGATTAATTTTCTGTTCTTCAAAAAACAAGTGTCTATCTTCCAACTGTGTCATAAATCCTGCTATGAGGCTAAAACAAAACAAGTAAGCCATATACTTTAAGTATCCTTTTTTCCTTTGTTAAGCTGACTTCAGGCCACTGGTAGAAGAGATCCTGCAGTCTCTCCTGAGAAAAAGGATACTTAACTATTATAAATAGCTACAGCAGGGAAAAAAAAAAAAACTTTCCATAAAAGAGAAGTTAAGGAAGATAGAATATACAAAATCACCTATAGAAAGGTCATGAGAACCAGTACCTAAAGAGCAAACTCCAAGAATGGCTGTCACACGACAAGAAATATGGTACTTTTATGCTAGAGATGTTACTCCTGTATAGAACTGTAGAATGGTTTGGGTTGGAAGGGACCTTAAAGATAGTCTACATTTGCTTCCTGTGTGGACCAGTAACTTCTGCTGCTTTATGTATGACCTCTGATTTCAGAATTAATATGCACCATGTCTTTGCCTTTAATTATACAAAGCCTTCCTTAACCAGCCAACAGGCTTCAAAAGTTTATTACCCTGACTTTAGCCATGTTTTACCTACAACACACAAGCATATTCTGCATGAATTTGGAAAACCCTTTCTGACAACTGCAGACAAAACACCACATCCATAGTATGGGACTGCACTCCGTATTTCTACCTTGGAATAAAAAAAAGGAAAGAGGGAAAAGTAAAAAGAGAAAGCAGTACATGCTCACAAATCCAACAGGGCAGTTATTCATAAAAATAATTGCTTATTTAACTTATTAAAAAATATAAAAGAAGTTCCTTGATTAGGAAGCTCTTTCAAGTGAAAATCACTTTACAAGTGTTTTATTTAATAAAATAACAAGGTTGCACATTAACTAATAGCTATATTGCTATGCCCAAAATATGTCCATTTTGCTTCTTGCCATACTCTCCATTCCTACAGTTTTAAGGCCTGGATTTTTATTATTAAATATTGTGCTTGGGCTTTTTTTTTTCTAAATAAGCTCATACACATACACAAGAGAGGCAGTGATGTTTGTATTAAATCAAAAAGTTTCTAAATTCATTTCCTCTTGAACTGGAAGGAAATTTCCCTCCAGGACATCACACACACTTTATTACATTGCCAAATATTTACACTTCATGTCAATACCAAAAAGTCAAATTATAGAAATTAGTACATTGCTGCAGTAATAACAAGTCTATAGTAAAATACCCTGTACACTGCTATAACCACTTTGACTTAGACAGGAAATATGATCTCAGAATAGACCTGACAGCAGCTATTGCCAGATCATTCAAAAGGAAGCAACAAAATTTACCCTAAGAAGATTCTCTCACTGTAGCTCACTTGGGCAACATGGACTAGTGTGACGTGTTCCTGCCCATGGCAGGGGGACTGGAACCACATGATCTCAAGGTCCTCTCCAATCCTAACTATTCTATGATATCCCTACCACTTCTGGCTATGAATTAAAATCTCCTGGCATCCTCTTGCTTTAACTAAGGCCTCAATTCCAAAGAGAGGTATCATACATAACCATAGCAAGAAGAATCTCATCTCAACACAGTGCTCACAAATTGAATTTAGCACTTTCCCCTGCTCCCATATAAAACATTGCCTTGAATATGCACTGCAATGCATTGGTTTAGGGCCCCCAAATTTCCAACACACACACTCATGCTGTACCAAGAATGCCAGCTATGTTTAGCATCTTGCTTGGAGGTACTGCAGGAACTTAGGGTTAGCAGTAGCCATAGGCAATCAAATTTATTTAAAACAGTTAAGTTAATCAATATATAGAAAGAAAAAAAAGGTAACCTCTTCAACAGAGCCAGTGGGGCTCAACTGACAGTACCAGTAATGACTAGAACAATGTTGCTTGGACAGGAGAGTTCCGGAGCTGCCTGTACATATAGACCATCTAGCTTAACTGTAACAAAAAATGCAAGAAAGTGCTCTACATCAAGTAGCAAAGCATGTAATAGAACAAACTAAACTGAAGTACTAATGGAAAGCCCCCAATAAGTCTAATGTGAATTTAACCACTAATTTCACTGAACTTAGATTGAGGTCTGTGCCACAAACTGAAAAATAAAATTCAGAACTCCTTTGGAGCTTACAAATACCTTCTTCCTCGCCCACACCACCTCCAAGAGGTCTCAGAACCTCTTGGTTCAAGTACAAGTGCAGAGCTACAGTTCTAGGAACAAGGCCACCAACCAGTCATACCAAGGTTGAACACAGCTGAGGTGGGACCACCTGAAAGCCTAAACATTAAAAAGCTCTACCAGGCCCTTCAAAACCTAAAAAGTGCCAGAAGTTGCTAAACAGCAGTATGAGATGTGAGCACTTAACAACCTCAGCTGAAGTCTACAGAAGCCAAGAAGTTTACTCACCTAGGATGCTGGCTGTGCTCAGAGACACTAGGAGAAAAATCAGTGGTTCCACAACATCCTGTTAGAGATACGTGTGTATGTACCTATAAGTATACATTGTGGATGGATACAAGCACACAATTTAGATGGATGCAAGGCCAGTCAACTCAGATTCTTCAGTTAAAACTCAACTTATTGAGTTGCCATTCTTCATCTGGCAGAGTGAAATGCTTCATGTAACAGTACAGTTTTATATCTACACAATTTAAACCAACTGTCCCCTTCAGCAGCAGTTGGCCTTCAGACTGGCTCAGCCACCTCATCACAGCAATAGTGTCACAAGGACATGCCTTCTTTGAAGGGTTAGTTTTCCGCTGGGTCCTCAAACTGACCATCTTGGACAGGAGGCCACAAAGATGCCAGGGAAAAGGAAAAGGTGTGTTGTAATAGCTTGAAGATGATGGACAGAAATCCTTTCACAGTTTCTGTCAGCAACCGCTTTTAAATCACTGATTTTGGAGCCGTCCAAAGTGACGTGAATCTGTGTCCATAATCTTTCATTGTGCCTTTAAACTTCATTGAAAGATGTCTTATCTGGCACATACAACAGTTCAAGAGCACTGCCACCACTAATGACTCATAACCTCACTGGTGTGCTCAACTCCTGTCCTGCCCGCAACGTACTTTCAGTGTTGCTTAAAAATAGGACATGGGGTGGAACACAAAACTCACTGAGGTCGTATCTGAAGCTTACAAAAATCCACATGACTTCACACAAATTTCAGATGTGTCATGAGTTCAGCAGCAGCAGTCTGGTTTCCCCTTTAAGTAGTAGCTGGTGTAGCACTGTGTTGTGGATTTTCGGCTTGGGAACAGTGCTGATAACACCAGTG